>JAINUV010000488.1:0-102661 GCA_020205505.1 Panax japonicus
ATTAACTTGGTGCGGACTCTTATAACTGAGAAGAACAACCCTCTTAGTAGGGGAATTATATATTATCGGGGAACCGACGTGCGCACATGAGAAAGACTAAATGTTATGCATGACATAGGGTACTTTAGGCTGATCACCTGTTGTACTCATTTTGTAGAATTATCAGTAGTATCACTGTTAATTCTAGGAGAATTTCATAGTCCTTAGTGACTGCTTAGTATTCATTACTTTGAAATCTTGAATTGATAGATCTTTAAATATTATTGATATTTCTGTCCATAGCGACTGTTGTTGATAATCACTGATACTTCTTGCTATCTTGAACTATCATTATTAATATACCCCTGAGAAATTGAAAACTATATTGAATACCCTTTTTGCTATATTACTTATTGGGAAAAATTGTTGTTCATTCTTGTTTTCCCTAAAACTTTCAGTGAAGGCAGAACGTGGTGAACCCTCTGGCAAGGACAAGGGTAAAGAAAAGGCTTTGGAGTAGTTATTTCTAGGTTGCTAGGAATGTATCATGATTTGGTTGTAGAAGAACTTATTAAGCTATGTTTAATTTAAGTTGTGTTGTATTATGTATTAGTTATGTCTAAACGATGTTTAATTATGGTTAAGTTATGTAAGAGATGTTTAAGTTTCGAACCCTTGGGACGAGAATTATAATACCTGAGAATTTCCACATCTTATTAAATGAATATATTAATGGAAAATGAACATAAATGTGTTATATGATCGATGAGTAATTCGATTAGTGCAAAGTGAATTTATATGAGAATTGAGAAGTGTGGAATTGACGATAAAGATTGTGAAATGTCTTGTGTGGCATAGTGTGGAATGAGGAAATTCACTAAGTGAATTAAAAGAGAAATAGTTAGTAAGAGGAAGATTAATTATGTATGATTATATGATCCCATATGGGAAATAAATACACTCTTAAGTTAGTAATACCACCAATATGACAATCAATTCATGTCGTGTAAAATTAGTGTTGGAATTGGCTTGAAGCTAAACCAGTTTGGCATTGCCAAGGTCCGGCGCAGCTGTGTCCTCCCAGCAGTACAAATTGGCGCAGCTGCGCCAGTGGTTAATTTGAGATAATTAATTTTCTACTGTAGAAATAAAATGAACACTTTTGTTACATGTGTGACATTAATAAATCATAGGATAAAAGTATATTATGTTGATATGAGGTATCAAGTAGTATAGTGAAATCATATGTAATTGTAATACATAAATAATTAAATATCTGTGTATTCTAGAAATTGAGAAAGGAATTAAATGTTTAAATAAACATTAATATTAAATAAGGTTATAATGTAGTTATGTTAGTAGTAAAAATAATTATGGAACTACCCGGACAATAATACCTAACTGCGTTATTTTATTGCGCGTATTTAATGTACATGGACTATATGATGTGAGTACATAAGTAATCCCTAATTTTTCCTAATATAGTAACACTTGGACATTAAAACCCATTTTTGGATAATAAGGTAACTACATTGAACTGAACTAAGCTTGTTGCTGAGATTTTTGCTCTTGTCCCAAAATGAGTGACCCTCCTAGTACAATGAACAGTAACTTACACTCTATTTACGTAACTTCCAAGTATAATCAGTGGCTCAAACATAGGTGATCATGGCTAGCAAGATGGCTGGTATTGGGTTGTTAAACAACTCCTTAATAATCAATGTTTTCTTCCATTAAACCATGAACTTCAACCTCAATGTAATACAAATGTCCAGTCCAAGCTTCTTCTATAAATAGTAGACCAAATTTTAAGTTGGTGTTGCTTGGAAATTGTCTAATAATTCTAAATTGAGAGTTTTAAGTTGTTGAGCCATTATAGAAGCATACTCAGTGTGTAAGGAGTCCTATCCAAGCTTAAGGAGGTATGAATTCTAATTTTGTTCTTGAATTGGGTCTTGTTTAGTTCTTGAAATTACTTGAATTTCTTTGTCAATCAAGATAAATCAACATGATATAATGTGTTTAAGAAGTATACTTACATGTATGAACTCTTTAATGATGGTTTAGAACAAGTTTAAATCGATAGGAATCAAGTTGGTTAATACTCTGTAAAACAGAGCAAGTTACTGCTTCTGGTTTAGGCATGGCGTAGCTGCGCCCTATTTATACTAGGGTGTAGTGCAGCTGCGCTGTACCTCAGAATCAGTTCTTGGTCTTGTTTATGCTATGTATTGAGAACTTGATGTCATGACTTAGATATATACCTAAAGAGGGGTATAACATGAGATATAAAGTTTTCTTGTGTAGTATGAAGTGATCAACAAGATTTAGTAAGAGATTTGTAATGAAAACTTAAAGTTTTGAAAACAAACTTTGATGTAATACTTGTCCTACAAGTTCTGAACTTAGTGATTCATACGCATGATTGAATTCAAATATATAAGTATATTAACCTAATGTGAGCATGTTTTACTAGATTAACATACATGATTAACGAAAGTGTATAGTTTAAAATGAATTTAGCACTTTAGAAATGAATTTGATATATATGTATGCCATGTTTATATACTAACTTTACAAGCATGTTGGTATGGTTTAGACATGCATGAATAACCCGTTAACTTGTGTTTGTATAATTCGTAAGGAAGCAAGAACATGTTAAACTTACTAGTAAGCTTTACTAATGAAAATACGGACTTTGAACGTGAATGTTAACATGTTACTTTGAGAGTTAGAATCTGACAATTATGAACATGTTTGATGATTCTTTAGACTTGCTAATGTATCATACATATATGCCTACTATGTTAGGAGTTGTGAAATCAAGTTAAGACTAAATAAAGCATAATAACTGAAATAGTTACATGTACGCAATATGAATACTCATAAGAATGCCTAATATGAGTTATATGACTACCTTATATGTTTAAAAAGCAAGCATGTTAGACTTTGTGTGGTTTCATGACCTTGAATGAACTTAACTTGTGTAAATGTTCAACTTAGAACCATATTATGAAAGAAGGGACCTAGGTTGACTTGAGAGACATGAAAAGACCTTCAACATGATAATATATATTGTGTGTGAATGTTGTGTTCTTGCCGGACAGAAACCACAAGGCAACAGCTTAGCCTTGGCTTGGCCAGAGGGCTGCGCAGCTGCGCCGGCCCTAGGCCTAGCCATGGCGCAGCTACACCGGCCTGGAATCAGAAGCCATGCAATTTAACAATCTGATTTTGAACAGTTAGCTTATATGATGCCTACATTGCTAGAAATGGTATACACCCTACTGATACATGTATATATGTGATTATTAAGTAATAAGATAGTGTTTGCCTTATATTATGAAAGTCCATGGATAAAAAGGTCTTAACCTTGAGCATTGTAAATTTGCTTATAAAGTAACTAGGTACTTGATTTCGTGACAAACCTATAAGCTAATTTTGTACTGTATGTGCATACTTGAATCATGTCAAGCTTAAATAAGGAATGTGTTAGCTAATGGGCATTCTATACTTATAATACACTATAAATAGGATTCGAAAGTGTTGATTTCTTAACGTGGATAAACTACGCTTAAGGCAAGTATCCTAAAACCTCACATTACTTTATTTAACGAATATCGTAAGCAAGTCTCTAAACCTTATCTCTTTGAATGCAAGTTATCTTACTCGTCCAATTGAGCTAGTATGTTTAAAATCTTGTGAAAACTATTATTCATGTTGAACTTGGTATTGTTCTTGAATATTGTGAAAGTGTCTATGCCATTTTATTCAGCTAGACTATATGCATGTTTAGAAAAATGTCCAAACCAATTGACTGGTGCAAAAATCTTGAAAATTAAGTTGAACAACCCTTATGGTAAGGGGGTGTATATTGTTGGAAGCCCCAACACACACGTGAATATTACTGTAGTGTTGTGCATAACATAGAGTATTGTAGATTGATCATCTATCATACTTGATTATTTTGGGTTATTAGTTTAATATTGGTAATTCTAGTAGATGTTCAATAGTCCTTAGTGACTGCTCACTATAAATTGTTTTATCCAGTTGGAAACGTTGATATCCATTGAATTCATATATATCTGTTGATCTATATTGAATTATCATTTCATATTCCAAAGATTTGATTCGAGAATTGTTGATACTCATTGTTCATGATATTATTCTAATACCCCGAACTATCTTGGAGACTATACTTTGATATTCCAAACTCGTGATATAATACTCATCACCCTTGTTGTATATTACTTGTTGGGCAATTTGTGCTCATTCTTGCTTATTTAAAACCTTTCAGTTAAGGCGGAACAGGGAAGTGTCTCTGGGAAAGACAAGGGCAAGGGCAAGGCTACCGACTAGCTTGATCCTTTATGTTTAAAATTGTTATGTTGTATTAAGACAGTCTTCAGACTATATTTAAGCTTAAGTAGGATTATGTAATAAGTCTTTATTCGATATTATTATGTAATTTATTAAGTACCATAGGTTGCGAGACTTGGGGGAATAATTATAATAAAACATTGTATATTATTCTAGATTAGATCTTCCGTTGTGAATGTGTAATTTTAGTTATTATTGTATTACCATGAGCACGTGACGAACCGAATTCGAGTGACCAAGTGGCGGTCCGAATTTAGGGGTGTCACAAGAATAATTATGTTATACCAATGTAAATTATTCTATTATTCTGTTGTATAAGATGTTGATTTATTATTAGAGTTAGTACGTGACAACCAAATTTGTGACAAGTGTGGTCTGAATTTGGGGGTGTCACGTCACATTTTTAATCTAGCAGTTTAGACACACCACCACTTAATCTTCTAATTTGAACTTAAAGATGGTGAGTAACATTTTGGATTCTTTGCCTTGAGACTCTTTAAAATTATCAGTTTGAAGACAGTTCTGACATGGCCCACAAACTTAGTTGATGGTAAAGTGATGAGGAACGTATTGTATGAGCTCTACGACCTGCTCTATGATCAGCTCTACAGTGCTCTGCTATCTGCTCTACGAATAAGTAATTCACGATGTTTGGGCAAACTTTGCAGACTTCGCTGAATACTTTAGCACCTCTACGATGCCGAAGAAAGTTCTACGCTCTTGTTGTCTCTTTGTAGCTTTACTTTTTCTTAGTTGTTGCTCTACGAAATCTAGGGGTTACTCTGCGAACACTATTTGATTATACAAAATGGCAGAGTAACTCTATGATCGTTTAACAATACTATACGATCGATTTGATCCTATTACATATTCATTGAATCAACTCAAAGGATCAACCTAACAAGTTTGATCGTTTTATTTCTAAGTCTTTGTACATATATTTCTCAGATAAGGACTTTACAAAAGTTAATGAACAATTATACATTATAATCACATTATTAAATTTAAATATGCATGGCATAACGATTCCTAACCTAATATGTACTCATGGTCTTACAGGTGTAACAAGTCGGTGAATGCATTTACTCAACATTGTTGCATAATATGACTCTACGATCGTTTAGTCATGACTCAGATCGTGGAGTTTAATGGATGCTCTCTTTTTACTCTAAAAAATTATCTAGTAACTTGTAACAAGATATTTGTACAATCATAAACCTTCAACACAACAAGAAATGTTGAAAATAATAACATTAAGTTCTAAAAATCAAATCATGTTGCATATAAATAACCACAGGTGTTGAAAAGTAAGGAAATTATCCAAAATTACATAAAGTAGAGGAAATTGAAAGAAATATGTCATACATACATAAATAGTAGAATTCCAAAAACAACCAATATAGTTTTGCATCCCCAAAAGAGACCTAAAAGACTTGGCTTTTTTAAAATCCATAAAAAAAAAAGTCATAACACACCAATACAACTTAGGTTAAATAAACAATCTTCAATACCTTCAAATATATTAATCTACACATTTGTTTGCAATACAAAAAAAATTAAAATCTAAGAAATTACTAAAGTAATCCATAATTTCTTCTCCATTAAACTTTGATTGACAATCTGTTTCTTTAACGTTTGGACTTGTCTTTGCATCACTAATGTATCTTCGTGCTTGGTTTCTTCACTTTCTTTTTCACCTTTACTCATCAATTGGTTGCCAACTTCCATATTTTTTATTTCTTCCATTAATGTCTCAACTCTTTTATTGTTTCTTTTAATTTTTTGCTTCAATCCCAAGCTATTTCTATAAATGTTAGATCACACCATTTAAAAAACCTATAACATAATTATCCTGCCAAAAATTAACCCAGTTATTATCCACAATTACAGAGCAAACAAAAAGGCTTCGAGCAAAACCCAAAAAGAAGGGAGAAAGAAATTAGAAGAATAAAGAAATTAGAAGAACGAATACAAAGAGACTGGTATACATCTTGAATCGAGAATAACAGATGAACTTTCTTCTCGAATTACCAGTTCCCTCTTTCCATACAACTCACATCGGCGCGACTAAACCACATCGGCACGGTTAAGGTTAGGATATGCAAAATAAACGCTTGTTGTTTTGGGGCCAAGAAAATGTGAAATCCCCACCTTTTATCTTATTATTGGTTTGTGTCCTTAAAGTCAAATTAAAGATAAAAAAAAATAAAAATAATAAAATTTATGAATTACTAAAGTAAGTAGAATTTGGATATATCTATTTTCTCCAACAATCATCACTGTTTATAATTAGCATAATAAATAAATAAATAAACCTAAGCAGGATGTGCACCATGTGAAAGCAAGAATTAGTTTTCTAACTATATAACAATTAAAACTAAGAATAAAAATAAAACTGAACTGCTATATTTTTTTATTTTTTAATATTAAAGATACAAAATATTAGAAATAGAACAACAAAATATTTGTCTTTTCGCACCTTTAATCTGTTTCGATTCCTGCAAAATAATAAATAAATAAATTATTAGAGCTAACAAACTAATTCAAAGAAAAAAATTAAAGGAAAAAAAAATAAATTTATTCCCCAGCAAAAGCGTCGAAAACTTGATGTAATAAAATTATGTACCGCAAGTACAAAATGTCATATTAAAGAACTAACGACTACAGATGGAACCACATAAACTAGATTAATTTTAAAATATCATTAATATTTATTCTAGACAAATTAGAAATAAAGTTGGATAATTTAATTAACTACAATTGGAACACTAATTAAACTAACTAGAAGATAAAAATTAATAATAAAAAAATAATTTAAGAATCCGAATTCACTAAACAATAAATATAACAAGTAATTCAATTTTTTCTGTTTTGTAACTCAAGTTATGCCACTGATTTGGTATACATTCAAAAAATAAATCAATTAATTCCAAATAAAAATTAACTACAGTTTTAATTTCATTTCCTTTTTATGTAGTAAATTTATAAATAATATGAGCAATCATAGACTATTAAAAATTCATAAATTAACAATAATATATTAGAACATCTTAATTAATTTAAAAGTTACATAAGAATAATAAACGAAGATATTTCAATAAAAAAAATATGAAGACAATCAATTAAATATTAGAACACAAATAATAGAAAATATGAAGAATTTAGTTACACATAAAAATAAATAGAATAATAAGATAAAGAAGTTGAAGATTAAACATATAATAAGAAAACTCCCTTTATAAAAATCCTTCAACAACCTTAAAGTGAAGAACTAATTTACTCCTACTCTTACTTCAAAGACTAATAAATAATTCTCATCCTCCAAAATAAAAAAAAAAACCCTATTTGTAGAGGCAAATTATTTACAACCTAATATAGGTATAACAAACTTGGTCAATTTTTTTCAACATTCTAGATAAAAGTAAACTTTTATCTTCATATTCCAAATATTCATTTCTTGCATCTCTTTATTAGAGTTCAAGCTTCTAAAACTACTTTTTCAACTCAACTTCATCTATTTATTTAAATCCTGCAAAACAAACTATAATTAATTAATTAATAACAAAATATTAAAATGAACAAAAATTAGGAAATTAAAATGTATGAATTATGAAATTAACAGCTTGGTTGGCTGGTCTAAAACAGACTATTTTTATGCTAGAAATCTGGTCTGACCTTTCTTGGTTAGAACAAGGAATAAGCCTGATCAACAACCGAGGCCAGCTAAGCCCGAACCAGGCCAAGCCCAACAACCTGAACGGGCATGCCTTTAGGCATGCATATGATAAACTCCTAGGAAATTTTTGACCTTATATATATATAACCAAGTAAAAGCCAAAAATAACTTGTGTCGCCGCAACCCACATAGTGCTCCAAGTATTCAATAGAAGTTCCGTCTACAAAAATCAAATATCAAAATAAAGCGTATAAAAATATTTCAATCATCGCATCGCATTTAAGGCTCTAACAGTGAGCCCGTTTATCGGTTTCAAAAACTCTTAACCCTCAAAATCTATCAGATGTCACTCGAACAAGGTGTCTTGTAGCTCTCAAACATTTCCATCTTGAATGAGATGAAATTGAATTGAAACAGTTAAATTCCAACTACCATACATCCATAGTTGCATCTATCAATCAAACTAAACCATATTTTTCTTGTTCCTGAAGTTTTCCTTCAATGATGCAAACTTCTTCCTGCATTGATCTACAGTTTTACCAGGAACTGCCGTTGCTACTCGCTCCCAACGCTGGCTAGTTTCCTTAGGGAACGTTTTTAGAGCTTGAACCAGTGCCCTTTCCTGAACAGCAGACCAAACGTCTTGGTCTGAACTCGAAGAAAACCCATTTGCGGCAACCACCTCATCTGAATTTTGAGGACTATCCATTTGACTGGAAGAGTCGTTTGAGTTTTCAATCTTTGCAGCATTTTGTTTGGGTCCAATACTTGTAGATTCCCCCACTACTTCTTCTCTGGTTGTGAGAGGAGATGCAATGGACTGTGCTGGTTTTCTCTTCTCAAGGAAAGAGTCAAATGCTTTAGAAGAATCAGGCTTCTGGAGAAGAACAGTTTTAGTTGCCTTCAGAATCTCCTCAATCGATCTTCCGGTACCAATGTACTCCGAAACAACCTCCCACCTCCGAGATGTTCCTTTAGGATATTTCTGCATACCTTTTCTCAAGAGCTCAATCTCTTCTTTGCTCCATGGTTTCTCCCTTTTCTCATAGCTACTTGCTGGAATTTTTCCAGCAACCTTCACTGAACCATTTTGCAGAGGTTGTTGCTTCTCTTGTTTATCATCATGATTACATGCAAGTTCTGCTTTAAGAAGCTCTGCTCGTCCTAGCCCCTCTTTTCCCTCAATCTTGTTACATAAGTTCCTTAGCTTCTCAATGTCAAGCGACGTACATAGGCCTTCCACATCATCCTCACAAAGGTCAAGAAAATGTTGGGACAAAACAGAAGCTGAAAGTGTTCGAAGACGAGTTCGTTCTTTACGTAATAGCTTCTTTTCTTTTTCTTTCACCTTCTTCTGATGCAAAGCCGTTTCAGCAGCTCGCTTTTCCTCTTCCTCTTTTTTACGTCGCTCCTCCTCAGCAGCCCTAGTGACTTCTTCCTCCTGCAATTTCATAGCCAAATATTTAGCCTCTTTCTTCCTCTGCTTTTCAGCTTTCTCTTGTTCCTTTCTCCTCAAAATTCTTGGGTCCCTTTTATAGGCATTGTCAACGAGAACACGTATTCGCGCATATTCCTCCTTCCTAGCCTTCTCTGTAAGCTTTGTGTTCTGCCTTTCCATCCACCTCTTATGGTCACGAGATTCAGCTTGCTCAAGATCAAACTCATCAGCATGCGGGAACTCCCTCCAGCTTTTAAAGGAGTACCAAAAATTATAGAAATTATCCACTTCTTTAAGCGGAATACTTTCATCTCCTAAAGATGGGACAGGTTGGTTAACTGACCAGCGCCCATTCCTTGTAAAAGCGGGTGTAAACACCTTAAAGAAATCATGTGGTGCACAGTCGGTAGGGATCTCATCATCAAACTCATCTGTGGAGTCATAAATTCTTCTCCTAATAGGGTCAATTAACAACTCATATGCTTCTTGTATGGACTTGAAGTGGTTCTCTATTTCATCTTTCTTTGCTACTTTTGCAGCTTCAGTTTCCTCGGTAAGAAGAAGAGCAGCCTGTTTGTCTGGATGATATTTTAAAGCAGTCTCACGGTAACTCTTTCTAATCTGCTCCTCAGTTGCAAGATACCTTAAGTGGTCCAATCCTAACAATGCATAATGATCTTGTTGGTTCCCTCCAGCACCAGATTTTTTTTTACCTTTGCTGCTATATGTATCTGAGGATTGAAAAGATTCATGCCCCTTGTCATTAGGCACATTCTGATTCTCATAATCAACATCTTCTTCTTTAAATAAACCAAGAAGCTTTTGAGCAGCTGAGTGGTAAGCATGTCCAGCAGGTTCGAAGTAAAGAGCCTTGACTGGAAGACAGTTCGATGAAACATAGATTGGCTTTCCATCTACGATCTCTTGAGAGTAAGTAATTAAAAGAATACTTGACTGTGAAGGCATAATTTTAAGGAGAAAAAAACCAACAAAGTGAGATATAGATATCAATATTCCCCAGCAGCTTCAGTATAGCACTCACTAGGCTGGATCTGAAATGTTCAGATAAGATTTCGTTAGAAACATGTGCATTGATAGTTAAAATAATATAACAATAAAGTACTCATATGGAACAAAACATCACAACTACATCATAAATACACAATTAAATCCAACACTTAACCATTCCGCAAAGAAATACTCCCTCCATTCCAAAACATATGATCATTATTGCCTTTCTGAAGTCAACTTAATACATTTTCAAACTCAAAAATGACATAAATTCCGTTAATTTTAGTCAATACAATGATGAATATTGTAAACAACATAAAAGTATTACTCATTGTAAAATCTATTGGTTCATAATTTTTGATAAATCATTTCACTTTTGAGCTTAAAATTGTCTCAAATTGGCTTTCAAAAGTCAATAATTATCTTATAATTTGGAACAGAAGAAGTACAACATTTCAAGTAATGGATCATGGATGTACATGCAAATAAGTTGGGAATCAGTAAATCACATTGTATTGCTTGAAAAATCAAAGAAACCAGAATTTTTTGTTTACATAACACGGTAAATAGTGATAACCAAATAGACTGTAAGGTGCTATTCTAATAAAACCGAAATTAAGTATTGTAAACTTAATGCTAATTATTAGTGTAACCTTTAAGTTTCTGAATGTTTGGATCTACAAACTTTCAGCATTGTACGAAAGTGTTTTACTGTATGATGTCATTTGACATTTAAGGATATGGATGCCGAACAAACAAAGAAGAATAATGAAAATTGCTGAATTTATTTGTTAATTATTTTGTAATATTATTATTTAAGGATAAGTTATTATAATATCGTAGGTATTGTAAATCTTTTAATTACAGTAGGTAGTAATTGGACTGTAGGTTCGTTAGGTTGTTCCAGATAATTACTTTTTCTAAGTACAGATCTTAGTTTAGGTAACTAGAGTATTAAGTTGAGTTAGTTTACGTAAAAAAAACATTTATCCCAACTAGTATAGGATTAAAAGCATTGTTATCACTTATCAAGGCATCACCTAGTCATCCAGGTGGTAAGCTATTGGCATGGATATACCCTAGTGAAGGACTCTAAGGTGTAGGTAACAATTGCACTAAACGACTTAATATGGTATAGACGCCTAGCTAGGGTCATTATCGCCTCGGCATCTAGGCGCATGACCACTGCCACATCTCGCCTTAACACCTTGACAATTATGGATAAAAGGCATGGTTGAATAACTATGACTTATTTATTTGGGTCCGCAGATACATGTAATGAGGTAGCATACTGCATGTCAACACTATAATTCCTTTTCCAATATTTATATTTTAGTTTGGAGTGTAACTTGTATTTTAGTCTTTAATTAAAAGGATGTTTCTCTTACCTTTATACTAGTTTAATAGTTTTAGTTGGTCCCAAGAATGCATGGTCTAAAATTCTTAGGTTCTCTTCTGTTCATTATCGGAGTTACTCTTTATACCATCGGGGCAACTATTCATCGAACAAAGTGTCGATCAAAGGAAAAAGAGTACATCCAAGGGAAAACAGAGTTGGTCAAAAGTCCAACCTAAAAGAATAAGTGAAAAATATGGTTGTCTTTAAGATATGCAATGGAAGCAATAGGTGAATAAAACCTACTTATCCGGTATCTATTACTTGAATTATTTGCTTAAACTCGTGTTTATTAGTTACTTTTCATGTATTTTGTGTTCATGTTGTAGGTTATACGTTTGGAAGCGGTGTGAGTGGCTATTGGTAAGGAAAAGCAAGGAAAACGCAAAGAAAAGCAATCCAGACATCGTTTGGGCTTTCATGTTCATTTCATGTTCTTGGCTTGGAACTTGGATTATATTGTAGAGCTTCTTTTTAGCTTTCCGGAACATCTTGAATTATTTCAATCAGAGTTCGGATGCAAGAGTTATGACATTTGTACCAACGGACGTTGAATTTCGCTGTTTTGGGTGGTCATTTGCATAGCAGTCACTTCCAGTCCAATTTCGACCTTCATCCGTTCGTTATTTCTCAAAACTCAAAGAATAAAAGTTGTAGATCTCGTCGATAGCTTCGATTCGATAGGTGGCAGGCCCCGTAACTCCTCTTGGTTTAAAAGTTATGGCAGTTTTAGCAGAGGAGGTACCGACAGAAAAATAATTGGCAGATTGGGGGCAAGCCGGGGCTTGGGGTCTGGGCGGAATAGCAGGCCACTAGCAAGCCGGGGCTTGCTATTACAAAGGGAAATAACAAGCCGAGGCTTGCCTATGCGCAGAATGAGTAGTTTTTGTTCGAATTTGAGTCCGAAAAGGATTGGTTCGAGTTGTTTGATTCAAGGACTTCCAAGAGGACTTAAAGACATATGAAGAGGCTTATAAAAGGAGGAGATTAACAAGGATTAGAAAGGAGATCAGGGAGTTTTTGGAAGAATTCCATTAGATTAGATTAGAGTAAATTAGATCAACACCCTAGTTCTAATGAGATTTGGAGATTGAAGCAACTTGGAGACCATTGAAGATTCAAAGTAGGAGCAAGGAGGGAGCGTCAAATCTACAGACAATAGATTCTATCTTCTTATCTTCTTTTATCTTTGTCGTTTATTGTTTATTCAATTGTGAATTCTTAGTTTTAATTTAATGAGCTAATTCTTTGTTTGAGATTACAATGGATCTTATTGTGTAGTTTATTTTAATATGCTTCGTTATCAATTATTATTTTCTATCATGAGGATTGTCTATTGTGATTTGGACTTAATTATTTAATTGATTGGTCATCAATTACCGTGATAATCTATATGAACTCGAGAGATGAAGTATTGATTTAAATCTGATCGTGATAACATGTGTTCAGGATTTTGTTAATAGCTTAAACTTGATGAGTGTTAAGGTAGAGATATGCTTGACACCGCATGTAATCAGATAGAGAACTTATTCTTCAACCTTCTTCAATTGTAATTCACATAGAGATATAGTGGGTTAGTTGATTAAGGTGTTTAACGGATTTCTATCTTAATTGTGGATTGACGTTAATACGGTATTAGTGCATCGAGAGGTGGTTAATACTACTTTAGTGTTCTTGATTAACAATTCGGGTTAGAGAATAATTGATGAGAAGTGTGTTAACTTAAATGAAGCAATAAGTGAAGTTGTGATCTTAAATCTCCATAGTCTTAATTTAATTAGTAGAATTTAATAGTAGTTTAATTTATATAATTTGAAATTCATTCGTGTAAATAAGATTGAGTTGGTTACGGGTTAGTACTTGGTGATTTTTATTAAATAATTCTCTGTGGGAACGATACTCAACTTATCACTTTATTACTTGTTGACCACGTATACTTGCGTATTGTGCGTAACTAGATTTTACCCAACAATAGGAGACTTGGGTGGCTTGTTTTTTTTAAATCTAGACTTTATACGCCAAGAGTTTTGCACTACAAACTTTGAAATGTGTCACTTGCACCCAACCATTTAGTTTTCAAAACTAAAAACACCATCCAAACTTCCAACCACAATCACTGACCAATTGTTCCAAACTCCAAAGTCATCCCACTTACTTAAGAATGTTAATAGTTTAATTTAACCCATTGTTCTAAATGGGGTAACTGGAACATCATCTCACTTTAAGCTTCGACGATGGGTGATGGTTCTTTTTAATATCTTTTCATTATTCCCCATTATCAAACATTAAAAACTTGAGCAAAAGTTTTTTCCAGTGAAAGGGAGAATGATGCAAAACAGACCAAGAAAGCTGATTCGAATTTAGAAGAGATTATTTGTTAATTATTTTATATTATTTTTTAAGTTAAAATTAATTGTAATCATTTTAGATGGTGCAAATTCTTTAATTAGAGTAGGTATATTAGGAATCTAACTTATTAGTTAGGTTGCTTAAGTATTTTAGTCATCTACTTTCCTAAGTATAAATTATTATGCACTAAAGTTTATTTTTGAATATTGTACTTATCTTAGTAGTATACTAGCATTAGAATTTTAGTTAGTGTGATATTTTATATAAATAAGTAATAAAGTACTGTAATCCCAACAACATAATAGGTGTCTCCCACTTTTACCCTTTTTTCTTCCACCATTAGCATCAAATACTGTCCTCAAAATCCTTGTAGCTTCTTGAAATTATTTTATTTTACTTTCTATACCTTATTTTGGCTACTTTATGCCAATTTTATTCCTTATTTTGTCTGATGATAAAAAAAACACAATTTTAAATTTTAAAATGTGATTTTCCTATCTACACAAAGAACACACCTCCAACATGGATTCGTCAGACCAAACCTATATTGGTATCTACACATCCCCACTACAGCAAAAGGGTTTGTAAAATATACAACCAGCAATCACCAGGGAGTTGCAAAAAACATTCCTGAAGTGCCTATGACATTTCGTTGTGCACTTCTAAAAAATGACAACTGAAGTTACAAATATGCATAGTTGTCAAATCGTGTACTGTATCAAGAATCGAAAACCCCCAAATCGTGTTTCATGTATCGTATCATGAATCGCATCGTGCGATACAGAAATAATATTAATTATATTTACACACATTAAGAACACAATTATGAATTAAATTCATAATAATATATACATATAGTCGCACAAAAATGTCAAATCCTCAACATTTTAAGTTGTCAAATACTTTTTTCATTTAAGACTAATGAATTACAAATTAATTATAATATTAACACAAATAATAATATGTAATTAATAAAAAAAATGAGTAAATCATTAAATTCAAAACTCAAAAGTAATAAAATATATTTAACAAAAAGAGAAGTAATAATATACTTTATTACTATTTAATTGAACTACATAAGTCAGAATAACTTTTTACATATTAGTATCATATAATATTACATAATGTATGGACAATATGATTTATCTCAAATTTTGAACGACCAAAATAATTTATTGAGTGAGCAGGAAATTTAAAGTCATTTGTATTTTATTAAATTATTATTAGATTATTAGATAGATAGATGTATTTTATTAGATAGATGTATGAACGGTGGGATTTATCTCAAACTTTGGAGGGCCCAGATGATTTATTGAGTGAGCAGAAAATTCAAAATCATTTGTATTTTATTAGATAGATATATTCCAATATATTCATATAACAGAGTACCGTATAAGTTATATAGTATAATAGTACTAATACGCAAATTAAAAGATAATATATACTCGTCGACAAAGATAAGAAAGATGCAGAGTGTTCGTCAAAGGAAATGTACAAAACTCGATAGGTCAATGACAAAGAAGACAATTGAACTCGCCAATCAACTAGCAACTAGCCTCAACTCTCAAGAGTCAAGTCGGTTTCTGTTGTCAGTCTTGGGTCTATTGAAGTTCTAGTACGATCACCACAAATAGGGCTTGAAAAGCTATGGAAATTGCAATGGGTGAGCTACAGAAACTAAGAGCCTTCCTATACTGAAAGGTAAACAATTATCTGCATATTTGGACTTTTTATTTAACGACCCAATTTTTCTTTTTTAATCGCTGAAGTATCGGTGTATCGGTAGGATACATACGATTCATGCACAATACGGAGTTGATACATATTATTCCCATACAATTATGTATCATTTTCTCTCTGAATCGAGTATTATATGAATCGTTTATCGTACTATTTTTAACAACTGCAAATATGTTATAACTTGTATATCAATTAAAATTGAATAACTTCGGTAAGTGAAGGATATCAAATATCATCGAAATAATACAATTTTGACTCTACTTGCCTATAGTCAAATGACGACATTCAAATAATGCAATTTTGACTCTACTAGTCCTATTGTCAAATGACCCATGGCTTTAATGGGAACTGTTACGAATTGGAGTTAGCCTTACATTTGCCAGCTCAGCTTTGTTATTTGTTTTATCTATTTACTTACATAGCTCTCACGTGCTCTCCTCGTGCTAGAGATAATCTTGTAATGCATCAGATGTAGGTTTCCCTGGTATAAAAGGGGTAATTGAAGTTCAGATGGAGTATGTGATAAATGGAATATTTTCTTTGCCTTTTTCCTTTCTCTCTAGTTAATATCTCTTCTCCTTATTTGTTCTATAAACAGGAATCCTAAATCCCTTCCCCAATCCTTACAGGAAAAGTGATCATTCAAAACTTAAATGTTTAGCAAGATTAAAAGCTAACGAAGTTCAACAAGTATAATATTTACATTAACACGCATACACAGAAATAGATATGCACATCACTCTCATCACATATATTATTTATTGCATCATATAACATCTTTCTTCACCATACTTGCAATATTTTTTAGATTGAACGCCATAAAAAATTGGATACAATGAGATATAGAGAAAGAACATAAATTGCAAAGGAGGTCCTATATCGGAGTTATAAAGAACTATGACATGGAGACTGACACTCTTAGAGAGAGACGTATCCACAGATGACAATTCTAACATAGAAGAATCAGTTTATTTGAGGCAAAATTGTTTATTAGAAAATATTATAAAACCCTTTACCGTTGCAAGAATTTGGGCAGCCGCTCAATGACTCAACTATGCAGCCACTAGATTGTAAACTTAAGGATGTTCAAGCAAATAAATAAGACCGAAACTGAAAGAAAAAAAACGAACCTTTTCTAGGGTTGTTGCAGCCACGAAAGGAGAAGATCTCGCGGAGGAGGCTAGTGGTGGCGAGAGGAGACGCAAGAGGAGCCGCGAAAATCGTCGCGAGAGTCGCCGCACCGCGAGACCAAATTCTTTGCCGACTGAAGGACGAATTTTTTTTTTTTTTTTTTGCCGATTTCGATGTTTTAGGTTTAAAAGGTAGGAATTGCATAGGGTAAAGGTACTCTCATTTAACTTATATATTACAATTAAGAGTATAATACACTTTTTTGTTACTATATTAGGTCCCATTTTCAAAGGTTACCTAATTTATTTTTTTTTGTTATAATCGAATAATTATACTTTCAGAAATTATAAAATGATCATTACTTAAGATTTTCGTCCAAAAAAATAAACGGAATATTGACTGTGCAAATTGGCTCTTTTTTTTTGCTTACATGAAGTACAGTTTTGCCATATCACTTCTCTTCTCTGTTATCTTTAAATAAAGTGGATTAGTAAAATTTATTATCTTTAAATAATAATAATAATAATAATAATAATAATTTCAAAATATAGTAATAATAATAATAATAATAATTTTGAAATAATAATAATAATAATAATTTTTAAATAATAATAATAACAATAACAATAATAATAATTTTTAAAAATTTAAAAAAAGATTATATAAATTATAAAAATATTTTTATATGAAGCTGATGTGTATTTAAAAAATAATATTTTTATTATTTTATTAATTTAAATTATTTGAGCAAGGGTAAATTTGACAAATCATTTTTTATTCTCCATTAAAATTAAAAAAAACAAATTTCATACAAATGATGTGTATTCCCTACAGATTTGTATGAAATTTGTTTTTTTTTATTTTAATGGAGAATAAAAAATGATTTGTCAAATTTACCCTTGCTCAAATAATTTAAATTAATAAAGTAATAATAATAGTAATAATATTATTATTGTCATTATTTAAAAATTCTTATTATTATTACTATTATTATTATCAATATTATTATCAATATTATTACTATTGTCAATAATATTATTATTACTGTCATTATTGTCAATAATATTAAACTGTTTCATTCGTATGCTAAAAAAAAAGGTACAGTATGCAAAAAAAATTGTACTACATGTATGTAATATTTAATAAGTTTATTTGGTTTATTTAATTAGCACTTAAAAAAAATATGTACATGCAGTTAAGGCTGTAAACGAGCCAACACAGTTCGAGCTCGATTCGGGCTCGACTCGAAAAAATACGAGCGAGACTCGAATTCGTTAATAATATGATCTAAATCTGAGCATTAAAAATAGTTCGAATAAAAATATGAGTAGAATCTGAACATGGTTATACTCGATTCATTTAAGATTCAAACTACTCAAATTTTTGATTGTGATTCGATACATATCGGTTAATACATATTCGATTAGATGTTCAATACATCCTTTTATAATATATACAAATTTAAATCAAATTAAGATAATTAGTTATTATTTTGTTTTGTTTTTAATTTTAATTATGATTTTATATTTATAAAGTGTAATAATAAATATATTTTCTCATTTTTAAGTAAAATAACAAATTTATTTTATAATTATATTTATTATAAAACTAGGTATTATGTTGAGATTCGAATTCGAGCTTGAATTTGAAGCTCGCGAGTAGTTTGAATAAATATTCGAGTCGAGTCGGATCGAATTCGAGTAATAAATATTCGAGTCGAGTCAAATCTGAGTAGGAATTTTTAAATATAATTCGAATTCGAGCTGAATTCGAGTACGAATTTATCATTTCGAGTCAAATTCGAGTAGCTCTATGTTCGCTCCGGTTCGACTCGTTTACACCCTTACATGCAGTACGTATTGCATGTATTTTGAAATTATCTTGTCATTATTGTCAATAATATTATTATTACTATTATTATTATTTTGAAATTATTATTATTATTATTATTATTATTACTATTTAAAAATTATTATTATTATTTTAAAATTATTATTATTATTTTGAATCAACTAAATCTATGCAAGGATAATTTGCACGACTATTCATATAAAAATATTTTTATAATTTATATAATTTTTTTTAAAAAAATAAATTTTAAAATTATTATTATTATTAGTATTTTATTATTATTATTACTATTATTATTATTATTAGTTTTAGAATTATTCAGCTTAATTACTAATAGTTTTGAAATTATGGTTATTATTATTACACATACATGATGCCACTTAACTGCCTCCTTGCATTTCTGCCCTCTACGTCAACAAAAATAATGGGCCAATATGCACAGTCAGCATTTCGTCCGTTTTTTCGGACGAAAATTAAAAATAATTACCATTTTGTAATTTTTGAGAGTAGAGTTATTTTATTGTAACAAAAAAAGTTTTGATAACGACAATAAAAATTGGACCCAAGTACAGTAACTAAAAAGTGTATTATCCCAACAATTAAGGTAGGAATTGCATATGGTACTCTCATTTAACTTATATATTATAACGATAACACGTGCCTGAAGGCATTGTATAATTCAAAAAAATAAAAATAAATAAATTACAAACATAAAAAAAGTAATAAATATAGACACACTAAACTAAAAGTCTAAATTAATTCTTAACACACTCGTACTTTCCATACATACTCCATAAAGCATTTAAATGAAAATTCTTATGAAGATAAATATCAATGAATAAATAAAGAATATTCAACTTTAATAGTCAAATTCTCATAAATTTAAACTAAGTTTAACTACATTTCAAGATTTATTTTTTATTATTTATAATCCTTTTGATTGATTGTAACTTTTTAAATAGTAACTTGACAATTAAAAATTATTGTTTGTTTGTTATACAGTTTCGTAGAGCCGTAACTTGATACAAAAAATTAATTGTAGGTCGTTATATAAATTTAGGATTAGCTCAGGAACGAAGTTTAAAAGTGAAGAACCAAGACAAATAAGAGAGAGGGACAGGTCAAACAAATAAGGTGACGAATGACTAATGGTTAAGTTATACGATCAATTTTACAACTTGCTAATATAACATATTGCAGGATCAAGTCTTTATGAATTTTCATCCATAGATATATGGATGACCCATATAACTTCCTTCATTAGAGAAATCAAATAATGGTAAACAACTATAAAAGGACATGCAGAAATAAAATGTAAGACCTCAACTTTTATGAATAAAGATTTAATTTTCTCGAAATATTTTTGAATATTATGGTGTGGATTTGATATAATGTTATAGTTGCGGGTAATATTTATAAATTTTGCAAAGTAAGCAAGTTGTTATAAAATATTCAATTGGTCGGGGAATATTCGTTTTAACAGAGAATATTCATACAACGACACAATCATTGGTGGACCCCACAACGGAATTATTGTCGGAGTTAGAAAACGATAGAAATGACTTTTTATAAAAATAACAGGAAAAGTTTTACCGTTAACTGTTGAATTACCTGGTGATAAAAGTACAATAATACGCGTGGTTGCATAGTAGCACACGGTATTGATTATTGATGCTTACGTGAGAATTCACTTAGTTTATTTCAATTATTGTCATAATAATTATTGCATAGTATTGCACGTTATTGATTTAATTATTGTCACAATATTTTATATTATTAAATCAATAATTGAGACGACAAAGTTATTCATTTTATTATTTGTATTATTGACGATGTCTAGAAAGTTCTGTCAAGGAAAGTGGTTTGGTCACCTAATTGAGCGCCAATAGGGAGAAATTCTTATCGGAAAGCCCCCACTTTTCTGAGAATGATCTGGTTGTTAATATTATGAGTTATAATATTAATAAATAAATATTATTAAAAATGTGTTTTGTGAAGCCAGGTGAGTTGAGATAAATAAAGGGAAATTTTATGAAGTATTTATTATAAATTTGCTTATTATTTGGACCCTCACTTACTCATTTTTCAAAATAGTCAAGACAAAGTTATCTCAGTTTTTATTTTATATATATATATATATATATATATATATATATATTATAATAAGTCTTATTTTTAATGAAAAATAGAATATATTATATTTTATTATGCATAGTGTTTGTAAATTGTCTATATAGTGACTGCATAGTAAAATCAGAAAATTTCAGTCGAATTCGTGATTTCTTCACTGTGCCGTCCGTGATTTTTCCTTTACTGTGCATCCAAATAGTATCATGCCATTCTCCTATAAATAAGATGCTCACTTTAGAAATAAAAATCACACCAGAATTAGAGAATTCTTCTTTTATAATATTGAGCGTATTTTTTTGAGTTTAAGGAAGCTTTGAGTGTAGAAAATAGTAAAAGTTTTCTTCAAGAATATATACACTATACCAGTCGAAATTGCTCTCTTTTTGAGATAACGGGTATTATTTATTTTATAATCGCTTACGATATTATTTTTCGTATACGTAAGGAATTTTATTTTCGTTCAATATTCATAAGGAATATTATTTTTGTTAAATATTCGTAAGGAATATTATCTTCGTTCAATATTCGTAGGAATATTATTTTCGTTCAACGGTTATAAGGGATGTTATTTTTGTTCAATATTCGTTAGAAATAATATTTTCTTCCAATTAGTATGTAAGTAATATTATTTCGTTTCATATTCCTAATTCTACACTTATGTTGATAAGTATTGCTTCTATACTCCTTGAAATTAGTAGAATATCCTTGAAATTTATGTTTCATCTAGTATCGTTTCACAAGGATATTTTTCTAAAAATTCTTATTAATTTTTAAGTTTTTCATGCTGGAGTAATATTCATGGGTACTATTCATACATACAGCACTATTCATACGTACGACAATATTAATACGTACGGTACTATTCATACGTATGACACTATTCATGAAGTACTATTCATGGGATAGTATTTACAAAGTACTATTCACTCGAGTACTATTCACGACAAAAAATTGATTCTTTTATGTACAAATTATTTTTGATACATGAATATTATTCTTGAATTTTACTCCACAAAGCAGTTATCATGTTGATAATTTGGACATTTTTAAACTCTGGATAAATTTTAAGTCTTTAATATTTATCCTTGATTTCGTTTGATTGATGCTTATATCATTGTCATCATCCTCATACTTATATTGTGATAAAAGTCATCTTTGGCCCGTAGTGCATAATTGGACTGTTGATTGGTATGATTATGACCAAGAATTATGTATTGGTATAATCATGACCTGTAATGTTACAAATGATGTGGTAAAAGTCCTCATTAGCCCGTAGTGCATTGATGGACAGTTGTTGGTATGATCATGACCATGTGTTCTCTTCGGCTAAGGGTGCAAAGATGAATTATTGTTTGGCATGATCATGACCATTGATAATAACACAAATATCCTTGGCCCGTAGTGCATGAATATTTCGTGGATGTGATATTAATGAATATCCTTGGCCCGTAGTGCATGGATAATTTAGTGATGTGGATTATTTATTGAGCTGAGTCTCAGTGATAAAATTGATGATAAACTTTTTAAATCATAGAAGATAGTAGATATCACCCTTTACTTGACTCTTCTAATGGATTACTTGTTCCGATGAAGTTAAACTTGATGTTATTATATTTTATCAGTTTAACACTGTTGAAGGCTAACAATAATTTATTTTGCATTATCTTAGTCATAATATTTCTTACTAGGCTAGTTGAGCTCACCCTTTTGCTTTCATTATTCTCTTCAGAAAATGAGAATATAGCTGGGACTAGTCAGAGAATGGAGAGACGGTCCAGATGGTTGCTTTAGTAGTCCTCACTATTCTGTGAAATACTGTAATAATAATTGTAATGAGGACTTCATTTGAGTTTGGATATTGTCTAAGAGGCAATATTCGTGTTAAAACTCTCAGCTTATGTTACACAAAAGTTGTATAATTAAGTTTGTATTTGTATTATGTACCAAGTATTTGACGACTCAAAAATGGGTGATGTATACCTATTTTGGGGGCGTCACATTTGGTATCAGAGCTTAGGGATATGATCTATGGCTGAGATGTGAGACTAAGAGGGGAGAGACGGGTAAATCTTTCACTAGTATGACATACCTAAGCTTATTTGTTATTTAATTGGTCGTTCAGAATATAGGAATAATTTGTGGCATGTCAATTAACCCTGGTTTTGTAACAGTATTTTAAAATGGCATCTGAAAATGTTGAGTTAAGCAATGGAGCACATGAGACCGTTGAGTCATCAACGATCAATAACTAGGATAATGTACATCAGGAAGGCAATAATCCTCATGTAAACAACAACATCGGCCAAATGATGAACGATGTTATGTTTAGGAGTTTTTTTTTGAATTTATGCAAAACCAAACGAGAGAGACTCCTGTTCAAAATGCAGGTAGAAACACTGACAACTCACGGCTGGTCACCGCTAAGCAATTCAAGGAGTTGAGACCACCAGAGTTTTTGGAAAAACCAAAACTACTTAAGGAAGAGACGTGGATTAAGCAAATAACCAAGATATTTGATTTCTTAGAATGCTCAGAGAAGCAAAAGGTTCCCTTTACCACCTTTATGTTGCGAGAAGAGACAGATCATTGGTGGGAATCTGTAAAGCGTACTTAACCTGCTGCACTAAAGATATCTTGGGAAAAGTTCTAAGAATTTTTCAACGACAAGTACTTTCCCGAAAGTATTCGTCATATGAAGGAGGTGGAATTCGTCAAGCTGGAGCAAAACAATATGACCGTGTCGCAATACGAGGTAAAGTTTGTCGAGTTGTCCCGGTTTGTATCCCATTTGGTTGATAATGAGGAGCGAATGTCGTGAATGTTTCTGCAAAGTTTGAAACCCGAAGTACTTCAATACCTCAATTCTCACCAACTTTGTTTATATTCAGACGTTGTGAATAAGGCTCAGTTAGTGGAGCGCGATAATGAGTCAGCTTAACCAAAAGGTAACGACCAACAACACGATAATAATTGTACTAGTGGTAACGACCATCGGGACAACGATAACCATCGTGGAGGAAATTATCATGCCAGAAATGGTAACCACTTCGGTGGTAATCACGATCAAGATAATAAAAAAGGTGAACTAAGTGGGAACAATTTTAAGAAGAGAAGATTTAACAATGATGAAAAGACATCGACAACAGAACCAATACTCGTTGTCAAGGAAGGAGAACGACCGCCGGTCGTATGTTTCAAATGCGGACAGGAAGGACACATCCGTCCAAACTGTACGCAGCAACCCAAAACGTGTTTTAATTATGAAATAGAAGGTCACCTAGCTCAATTTTGTCGTGTAGTGAAGTCAAGTCCAGTTGGGATGGAGACGCCAAATGATGTCCCAAACAAGTCAAAGCCGGTAGTTTAAGTGAGAGCATTTGACGAGGAACTTGAACGAAGTTATCACTTGTAAGTTAATCATAAACTCTTGCGAGGATATACCTTATTCGATAACTATTCTACCCATTTGTTTATTTCACCTCCTTGCGCTCAACGTTTAAATTTAACTCCGGAGAAATTAGACTTTGACTTATCTGTTGAAACTCCGATAGGTGAAACCTTCATTACATCCACCATTTATAAATCTTGTTTGATTCAAATTGATACCCTCACGTTACCTGTCGATCTTATCTCTTTGGAAATACTTGCATTTGATGTGATTTTAGGAATCGACTGGTTAACTACTCATCATGCAAAAATTGATTATTTTCGTAAGGTTGTTAGCTTTCATATTCCTAACCAACCTGTTATGCGAATTCAAGCAACCAAACTAGTAAATTCAATCACTGTCATATCAAGCCATAAGTAAAGAGCCCCGAGCATTTCGCTGGTGACTTCCTTGTGTAAGATACACTGAAGCCAGACTTTTCGTAGAGGACGCTGTGAATAACGGTGGCGAGTTGATAGGTATCAATGTGAGGTGCTATCCAAGTCTTGGATGAAAGTCACAATTTTGAATGATATTTCTATCGTCAATAAATTTCTTGACGTATTCCCTGAAGACTTCCTGGCCTACCCCCAGAGCGTGAAATCGAATTTTGTATCAACCTTGAACCCGATATAAAACCCTCAAATATTTTTTCACCCAAAACGAACATAACATGCACCAAAGACGTTAGCTCGAGCTGTTGAAAGATTATGACCATACCATTCAATACCATCCTGGAAAAGCGAACGTGGTAGCTGACGCGTTAAGTAGAAGATCGTATGTGTTTATGAGTGCGACGTCATTAACACAAAGACCCATTTTGTATGACTTACAAATGATGGAGATAGAATTAAAGACTCTAGTGACCCACATGATGATATCAAATATACGAGTAGAATCGACTTTAATCGATATAGTTAAAGCCGCTCAAGCTACATACCCGGAGCTGATGAATATGAAGAAGAAGGTACAAAAAGGAGTTATTCTAGAAGCAAGAATTGATGAAGAGAGGAAATCTCAACCTTCGATTTTATTGGTCTATTTGAAATCCTCGATCGATTAGGAACTGTGGCATATAGACTCGCTTTACCACCAAGTATGTCGCGCGTTTATAACGTTTTTCACGTATCGATGTTACATAAATATGTGGATGACCCGGACCACATTATTGAGTTAGAACCAAACGAAATAGCGAAAGATTTAACGTATGAGGAGATACCTATTAAAATCTTAGATAAGAAGAAATATATTCTACGCTCAAAGGTTATACCTCAAGAGTTAAAATATGAAATGAAAACAAGGTATCCTCACCTATTTGACATACCACGTACGTACACCAATTTCGAGGACGAAATTTCATAAAAAGGGGAGGTTGTAAGACCCCAACTTTTATGAATAAAGATTTAATTTTCTCGAAATATTTTTGAATATTATGGTGTGGATTTGATATAATATTATAGTTGTGGGTAATATTTATAAATTTTGCAAAGTAAGCAAGTTGTTATAAAATATTCAATTGGTCGGGGAATATTTATTTTAATAGAGAATATTCGTACGATGACACAATCATTGGTAGACCCCACAACAGAATTATTGTCGGAGTTAAAAATGACAGAAATGACTTTTTATAAAAATAACGAGAAAAGTTTTACTGTTAACTGTTAAATTACCCAGTGATAAAAGTAAATTAATACGCGTGATTGCATAGTGGCACACAGTATTGATTATTGATGCTTACGTGAGAAGTCACTCAGTTTATTTCAATTATTTTTACAATAATTGTTGTATAGTATCTCACATTATTGATTCAATTATTGTCATAATATTTTATTTTATTAAATCAATAATTGAGATGACAAAATTATTCATTTTATTATTTGTATTATTGACAATGTCTATAAAGTTCTGTCGAGGAAAGAGGTTTAGTCATCTAATTGTGCGCCAATAGGGAGAAATCCTTATCGGAAAGCCCCCTCTTTCCAGAGAATGATCTGGTTGTTAATATTGTGAGTTATAATATTAATGAATAAATGTTGTTACAAATGAGTTATTAATATTAATGTGTTGAGATAAATAGAGAGAAATTTTATGAAGTATTTATTATAAATTTTGCTTATTATTTGGACCCTCACTTATCTATTTTTCAAAATAGTCGGAAGAAAGTTATCTCAATTTTTGTTTTATATATATATATATATATATATATATATATATATATATATATATATATATATAAAGTTGTTTGAGGGTGAGGGTGAGGGTGAGGGTGGGAGGGGGGAAGGGATCACGGGTGGAAAGGGAGGGAGTATTATTATTGTTATTATATATATATATATATATATTATAATAAGTTTTATTTTTTATGAAAAATAGAATATATTATATTTTATTTTATTTTGCATAGTGTCTGCATAGTATTTGCATAGTGACTGTATAGTAAAATTAGAAAATTTCAGCCGAATTCATGATTTTTCCATTGTGCAGTCCGTGATTTTTCGTTTATTGTGCATCCAAATAGTATCCTGCCATTCTCCTATAAATATGTTGCTCAGTTTAGAAATAAAAATCACACCAGAATAAGAGAATTCTTCTTTTATAATATTGAGCGTATTTCTTTTGAGTTTAAGAAAGCTTTGAGTATAGAAAATAGTGAAAGTTTTCTTCAAGAATATATCCGCTATATCAGTCGAAATTGCTCTCTTTTTGAGATAAGGGGTATTATTTATTTAATATTCACTTACGATATTATTTTTCGTATTCATAAGAAATTTTATTTTAGTTCAATATTCGTAAGGAATATTATTTTTGTTTAATATTCGTAAGGAATATTATCTCCGTTCAATATTCGTAGGAATATTATTTTCATTCAACAATTGTAAGAAATGTTATTCTTGTTCAATATTCGTAAAAAATAATATTTTCTTCCATACTCTGTAATATGTAAGTAAAATTATTTCGTTTCATATTCCTAATTCTACACTTATGTTGATAAGTATTGCTTCTATACTCCTTAAAATTAGTAGAATATCCTTGAAATTTACGTTTCATCTAGTATCGTTTCACAAGGATATTTTTCTGAACATTCTTATTAAATTTTAAGCTTTTCATGCCGGAGTACTATTTATGGGGTACTATTCATACATACGACACTATTCATACGTACGACACTATTCATACATACAGTACTATTCATACGTATGACACTATTCACGAAGTACTATTCACGGAGTACTATTCACAAAGTAATATTCACGGGGTACTATTCACCCGGGGTACTTACTATTCACGACGAAAATTGATTCTTTTTTGTCCAAATTATTTTTGATACGTGAATATTATTCTTGAATTTTACTTCACAAAGTAGTTATCATGTTGACAATTTGAATATTTTTAAACTCTGGATAAATTTAAATTCTTTAATATTTATTATTGATTTCGTTTGATTGATGCTTATATCATTGTCATCATCCTCATACTTATATTGTGATAAAAGTCATCTTTGGCCCGTAGTGCATAGATGGACTGTTGATTGTTTGGAATTATGTATCGGTATAATCATGACCTGTAATGTTACAAATGATGTGGTAAAAGTCCTCATTGACCCGTAATGCATTGATGGACAGTTCTTGGTATGATCATGACCATGCGTTCTCTTCAACTAAGGGTGCAAAGATGAATTATTGTTTGACATGATCATGACCACTGGTGATAACACGAATATCCTTGGCCCGTAGTGCATGAATATTTCGTGGATGTGATACTAATGAATATTCTTGGCCCATAGTGTATGGATAATTCAGTGATGTGAATTATTTATTGAGCTGAGTCTCAGCGATAAAATTGATGATAAACTTTTTAAATCATAGAAGATAGTAGATATCATACTCTACTTGACTCTTTTAATAGATTGTTTGTTCCGCTGTAATTAAACTTGATGTTATTGTATTTTATCAGTTTAACAGTGTTGAAGGCTAATGATAATTTATTCTGCATTATCTTAGTCATAATATTTCTTACTGGGCTAGTTGAGCTCACCCTTTTGCTTTCATTATTCTCTTCAAGAAATGAGAATATAGCTGAGACTAGTCGGGGAATGGAGAGACGGTCCAAATGGTTGCTTCAGTAGTCCTCACCATTCTGTGGAATAGTGTAATAATAATTGTAATGAGAACTTTATTTGAGTTTGGATATTGTCTAGAAGACAATATTCGTGTTAAAACTCTCAGCTTATGTTACACGACAGTTGTATAATTAAGTTTGTATTTGTATTCTGTACCATGTATTTGGCTACTCAGAATGAGTGATGTATACCTATTTTGGGAGCGTCACATAAAACTTTTTAAAACAGCTAAAGAAAAAACACATCCATCCAAAAGGAAGGCACACGAGCACACAGATGAGGTCACCCACAAAAAGCTTTTCCAAATAAGGGAAATAGGAAATAGGAAATAGGATGAGGGAATGTAAAATTGTAGTCTTACTTTGACCATTTAGGCAAAATAACAAGGGCTCTAATAGGGACATGTCAATAAAAGCATATTATCTCAAGCCAAAGAATTTTAAAAACAAGTGTTCTCCTCCAACCCTGATCAAAAAATACAAAAGATGGAAAACAACAAGAATTTACAATTTTAAATCACATGTATTCAAACAAATTCAAAAAAATGGGTAAATTCCAGCTAGCCCAATTACTCGATATAATTGAAGTAGCAGTAAAATAAGAAACATCAAGCAAATATAAATTTTGTTAGCTTAAGATTATGAGCAATAGAAGTAATAACAAGATAGAAAAGCAAAAAAAAAAATTCATGCATTGAGACACCAGAGAAAACAAACATCCACCCAAGGAGGAATAACACAACCATTTTACTCTAAGCTGTGATTTTGTTTCTTTCATTCTTTCTTGGGAAGTTAGAATCAACATAATGACTACACCCAACAATAAATACAGTTCTATTTATTGTTTTAAAAATAAAGAACACCCATAAATCTATTTATCAAAATAAGAAAATTGAACAAAAACAATAACCACTAAAAAGGGAAAAAGAAAGGACTCAAAATTTTTCAATCAAATTTCTGCTAGTTTATTCTACTTTCTCAGCTACAAAACAAGTCCAAAGTTTCAATTGGTATTTTTGATTAATTAAATACATTTAATAACAGTGAAGGTGGCATTAAATTACAAACCTTTGATGATCTACTGAAGCTTTTTGACAACTGAGTAGCACCCAAGCACCAGCTCCCCGGAGAAACCAAGGGCGCAAGCAAAGCAGCATCAGAACATTTCTTTGACACCGGTGACAAGCCATCTTCAGTTCCACCCGACGGCACATAAACACATAGATTTAACCCAAGTGCGAGCTTAGCTTTCCTCCATTTGCTTCCCATTTCACCCAAAAAAAGTTCAAAAAAATAAAATAAACTGAATTCTACCCTCCAAGAAGAAGACGAAGTAGATCTTGAAATGGTTAATTAATTGAAATGGGTAATCGATTAATGATAAAATAAGAAATGGGGTTTTAGGAAAGTTAAGTGGTATAAGAAAACCAAGAAAGTTTGAGAGATTGAGAGAGAGAGAAGGGGGATTTGGATTTGGTGAGGAAATAAACAAGGAGAGGGAAGGCTATAAAGATGGATAAGAAGAGCATTGAGTCGAATAAGGGATGCCGTGAGGGTCTGCCGTGGCGGCCATGAGTGAAAAATGTTGAGGAGATAGAAAGATATAAATGTAGAGAGAACAGGTTTTGCCGTGGCTTGTGGTGTGGCTGCTGTCGGTTCTTCCTCGCGATCCTCGGTTGATTCCTCTTTCCAGCGAGCGACTGAGATGTCTTCCTGGTAAGCCAGTTGCCGTCCGATATTGAAGAGATACCCACCCCTTGTATTAGCCATTGAAGCAAAAGAAGTAGAGTCAAAGAGGTAAAAAACCCTAATTTGTGGGTGAGGAGGGAGAATCGAGAGTGAGATGATGGATAGGACTTACAAGGGTCCCGTGATAAATGTTGCTTTTGTGTTGCATTTTATTGACTGTTTGAAATGCTTTCTGTTTGTGCCAATAGTTAAAATTGAAACTTCATTTTTTGGATGATCTAGCAATTTTTAAATTAACTTCTAATATTTGGCCAAGGACTTTAATATTGTCTACTTGTTTAGAATTGTTTGGGAGAAAGTTGAGCATTCGTTCTCACAAGGGCTACGTCAAAATAGGATTAAATTTGATCCTGTTTTACTTTGTTTACTTCCTCCACCTTAGATAATAGCGTAAGCTTCTAAAATCAAGTAAAATGTTGAATATGCACTGATATTAAAAATATTCAAATTTGATTCAACCTATCAAAATGATTTGCATTGCAGACTTTCCGTCACCTGCACCGGCTCGTTCGACATACCAGGTTGCAGCACTCTGATTGGACACTTTGATTGTTAAAGCCCAACCTCCCTAGCTAGAGCTCAAGTCAATAATGTAGGATTCCGAATATGTGGATATCAAACTTGTTTGGATTACTTCCTGCTCTTGGATACCAAACTTGGGAGGAAGCTACTATAGAGTGTACTGCTTTTGGGTTGGATATATAATAAATTCAAAATTATCAATGAATATCAGTTTTTGCAATATTAATTGTACTTATGGTCTTTGGTCTTGTCTTATGGCAGGCATTATGTAGAAGCTTTTACCTTGGCAATGGATTGTATAAAATCAACTACAAGGCTTAGGTTCTTCAATTGATATGAAATTGCTTTTGTTGTGAATATGTCCGAGGCGTATTTGGGAGGGAGGTAAATGTGGTGTCTGCTTTATTTTTGAGCCTGATTTACTTTTGTTTCCTGCAATTGAGGTGTTTGCAAACGCAGGCAGCAATAAAAAGAAATTTTATTTTTCATTTTTTTAATATTTAAAATTTTCAACCAGTTATGTAATAATGTCACATACTTCCTCCCCTTTCCCTTTGTGTTTTAAAATACAGGATTATAAATTATCTAAAAAATATTACATTAATTGTTTTGCAATTTTTAATAAATATTCTTAATTTTGAGTTTGAAAATAAATGATCTAATAATTTAGGATAGAGGGAGTATTTTACTGCTGATTTTTTTTACTATTGTTTATTTGTGTTTCTAGCCTTATCTTTTCATTTTGTTTTGTTTTTAGGGAAAATAATAACAATGCAATTTAGAAGACACTAAAAAAGAGTTTACAGCTGTCTTCAGAATGAAAAACATGCACTTTTGATATAAATAAATAAATATATCATAAATTCCATTCATACTGTTTTAAACTAAATTTTGAAAATGATAACCAAATATGTTTTCAATTTCAAGAAATTGAAAAAACAAAAATTTAATACTCAGTTTCGTCTCATTTAGCCTTTCAGTAATCAGTATGCACCCGCAACAATTTGATTCTCATTTTATTTATAATCTTTCTGAAATAAAGATTTATCCATTTATTTATATCTATATTTATATTATAAAGGGGTCATATCCTTGGGTATGATTTTGAGAGATAAATTCTTGGCCGTCAGATGTTAAAGCCCCAAATAATTTTAGATCATTGGATATTGAATCCTATATTGATTTGAGGCCGTTGGATGTTGAAGTCTTGGTATTTGAGTCGTTCTGTTTTATATTTTAGATTTAAGTACCGTAATTTTGTTACCTACCATGTCACAATTTATAAAAAAATAAACAATTCAATGAGTTTGATTATTAAAAAAATTTCGTCCAATAATATATTTATAAATTAAGGTGAAGTGAGAAAAGTGAATTTAGTTGATCTTTTAATATTCATGTCCTTTTGAAAGAGTCCATACTTCCTAGATGTATTAGTTGATCTTTATGCTCAAATCTCTTAATTAAGCACTTTTAAAAATTAGTAAATCTTATTCATAATTCTAGAATGCAATCACAGCATAAATTTAAAATACATTTCATGTATTTATAAAACATTTCCACCATATTATATGAAAAATATCTTCTTTATCTTATTATATTTAAAAAGGTTGGTTATAATTATGGAAATATATAGTGAACTTAATATATATATATATATATATATATATATATATATATATATATATATATATATATATAGAATGGATCCTGTCCGGGAGTCCGGACAGGTCCTAAAATGCGGACCAAATTTTTTTTTTCTTTTTTTTGCTTTTTTTTTGAAACAACTAAAAAAAAAAAATTTATGGAACTGAAATTTTTCCATAATACAGTGTTTTGGGTGTGTTTTTAATACCTATACCAACCAATGTATGTACAGTCTGCCCAGACTGTACAGAAATGTTTGGTATAGGCATCCAAATCACGCCCCAAACACTGTATTATGGAAAAATTTTAGTTCCATAATTTTTTTTTTTAAGTTGTTTCAAAAAAAAAAAAGCAAAAAAAAAAAAAAAAAGGTCCGGATTTTGTTAAAATCCGGGAGTCCGGATCCAGTCCGGGAGTCCGGACTGGATCAAAATACGGACCAATTTTTTTTTTCTTTTTTTTGCTTTTTTTTTGAAACAACTAAAAAAATAAAATAAAATTATGGAACTGAAATTTTTCCATAATACAGTGTTTTGGGTGTGTTTTTAATACCTATACCAACCAATGTATGTACAGTCTGCCCAGACTGTACAGACATGTTTTGTTATAGGCATCCAAATCACGCCGAAAACACTGTATAATGTAAAAATTCCAATTCCATAAATTTTTTTTTAGTTGTTTCAAAAAAAAAAGCAAAAAAAAAAAAAGTCCGGATTTTAACAAAATCCGGGAGTCCGGACCTGATCCGGACTATATATATATATATATATATATATATATATATATATATATATATATATATATATATATATATTGTAAAATTGCAAAATTTACGAATAAAGATTTAAATTTCTCGATTTTTTTTTGAATATTATGGTGTGAATTTAATTTAATGTTATAGTTGTGGGTAATATTTATAAATTTTGCAAAGTATGCAAGTTGTTATATTATATTCGATTGGTCAGAGAATATTCTTTGTGTCGGTGAATATTCGTACGACCGCACAATCATTGATGGACCCCACAACGAAATTATTGTCAGATTGAGAAAACGACAAAAATATTTTTATGAAAATAATGGCAGAAGATTTATCGTTAATACTGTTGAAACACTCGATGTTAAAAGTACAGTAATACGCGTGGTTCCATAGTAGCACACGGTATTGATTATTGATGCTTACGTGATAAGTCACTCAGTTTTATTGTATTGATATTATTAGTGTAATTAAAACAGAAAAACTTTTTATATAAAACAGAAAACTTTTATAAAGTTATTCTATAAATAGAATATATTATATTCTATTATGCATAATATTTTGTATAGTAAAATATTTTTATATAAAACATAATACTTTTATAAAGTTATTCTATAAATAAAATATATTATATTTTATTATGCATAGTGTTGCATAGTGCCTGCATAATATTTTGCATAGTAAAATCTTTTTATATAAAACAGAATACTTTTATAAAGTTATTCATTTTATTAGATTATAAATAGAATATATTATATTTTATTGTAAATCAATCTGGACCGTCCGTTTAAAAGTAAATCAATCTGGACCGTTCATGGATTGGTTACTATTCAGTCTATTCTTCTATAAATAAAAGCTCATTCCTTCATTATTTCTTACGAATTCACTGAAACTCTAGAGAGAGAAATGTAGGAATTTCGGCACAAGAACGCAGCGGAAATAAAATAATTCAAAGCAATTTCCGAAACCCAAAAACAGGATCCATGCGAAAAATAATTAACTCAGTTGTTTAGAGATTATACCGAATATAAAAACGAGAATCTGAAATTGATGCGCTCGAATCCTTAACGTAATTCCTCACGAAACTACGTCTCTATGGTATCCACACGAACGCCGCACGAACCGTCGAACGATTCTGCAATAAGAGGGACTTGTGGTACTAGCCACCAAAGGAACCTTTATGAAACTGTATGTTTTCTCTCTAGTCTCTCTCTAAGAGTGGATAGGGTTTTCAAGTTATGAATTAACCCTAAGTAGCTGCTATATATCCTATATATAGTAGTTAAAAGGAATTAATCAAAACCTAATTTTATAAAATCCGAATTTATATATATAACTTAATTAAGTCTTACTTAATTAATATACATATATACAAACTTTCCTTTTGATTTAAATTCGTGATTTAAATACTATTAATCATATTAATATATTTAAATCCTTAAAATTTAAATTTATTCCCTTTAAATTACGTTCTATGTGTGTCCTCTCTTTACCTCTTGCATGCTGAACCGTTTCAGCACTTTATCAATATATGTACTCTGACTTAGGCCGAGAATTTTCCTCAATCTATCTCGATAGATCTTGATACCTAAAATGTAAGACCCCAACTTATTATAAATAAATTAAATTTTTCTCTATTCATTATTCTAAAATAATAAGGTGTTAATTTGATATAATACTTTGGTTATGGGTGAAATGTGAATTTTTTTACAAAATAAACAAGTGGTTATAAAATAATCATTGTTGTCGGGGAATATTCGTTTGGTCGTAGAATATTCTTTTTGTCGGAAATATTCGTACGACGATGCAGTCAATTGTGGGCCCCATAACAGAATAACGGTCGGATGAAAAAAACGACAAATTTGGGTTTTTATAAATAACGACATAATTTTTATCGTTAACACTGTTGGATAATTGGTGGTTAAAATACAGTAATACACGTGGTTGTACAGTAGCACACAGTATTTCACAGTGTGGTTGAATTATTGATTCGTACGTAAGAAGGCATTACTCAATAATTGTTACAGTAGTTACTGTTCATTATTTTATTATATTGATTCAATAATTGATGCATTGTTAGTTTATATTATTATTGTTTCAATAATTGTCACTGCACAATATTTCTCATTATTAGATCAATAATTCATATTATTTGAATAATATTATTAGATAGCATTATAGGCAATGTCTAGAAAGTTCTGTCAAGGAGAGGTTTGGTCATCTAATTGCGCGCTAGTAAGGAAAAATCCTTATTGGAAAACCCCCTCTTTCCTGGGAACGGCCTAGTTGTCATAATTGTGATTCTGTAATATTATTTAAGAATAATTAATTATTGATTCATATGATAAAGAAATATTTATTTGATGTGGATATAATTGATGAATATATTATTTTATGTGGATATAATTGAGGGGATTAATGCCGAGGATGTTTTATCAGTATTTTGTCGGATCGGAAGAATTAAAAATCATCCGTTTGTGAATTTCGAATAATTTCTGTTTGAAATTTGGAAAAATTTTCTTCTGTAAAGTTGTAGAGAATTGAAATTCCTATAATAAATTGCGAGATTCAAATTTTCTAAAAAAAGGGCTATTTATTGTGAATTATTGAACTTCTGAGATTCCAAAATAATTGATTTTTGAAAGTTTAATTATTTTTTTTATTTTAAAAATGTTTTTTTTATTTTTTTTAGAAGGTGGGCATGTGGGAAATGCTAAAATCAGATTCCTTGGTGGTGGGCTTGAATATTTGGTAAATATTAATATTTTATTAATTTAGTCTCCTTTGGCGTTCTAGCATTTTCCTATAAATAGAGGGCTAAGTTAGAATTGAAAATCACACCAGAAACAAGTTTTCTCTCTTTCTCTCTATATTATCGAGCGTATTCTTGTGAGTATACTTTGAGTGTTTCTATACGGTGCGAGTTTCTGTCAGCACTATACCCGAAATTCAGTTAGAAATACGGTTATTTTGAGGTAAGGGATGTTATTTTCTTCTTAAATGATATTATTTTCTTCAATATCATTATGCCGAAATATTGGTGAACTTTTTAATCAAATTTGGAACTTGTTGTGTCGGGGTTACTATTCACGTATACGGAACTATTCACGTATACGACACTATTCACGAATACGACACTATTCACCAAAAAATGAAAATTTTCCTTTTTATCCAAGATGTCTATTTTGGCTATTATCTTTGATTGTATCCATGTTTTGATCGTTATTTTTGAATTCTGCTTCAAAATTGGTTATTATGGAGTATTATTGATCTTGGATAAAACTGTTATACAAATCCCTAATATTTGTCCTTCTATCTCACTGGATTCGTTCTTAAAAATATTTTTCATCATCCTCAGTCCTTAATGATGATATTATTGAATATCTTTGGCCTGTAGTGCAAAGATAAATGATTACTGATGAATATCTTTGGCCCGTAGTGTAAAGATGAACAGGTGTTGAGATGGACATGACCAACCGGTGATATAAATGAATATCTTTGGCCTGTAGTGCAAAGATGATTAAAGATGTATATTGATTGTTGTTACAGGGATAAAATATTGATGATGGACTCTTAAATATTAGAAGATAGTAGAATTCATCCTCTACGTGACTCTTCTAATGGATTGCTGTTTCCGCTGTATTTGTTGATCTAAAACTTGTTGTCGATTATATTTTATTAGATTTTTTTCCCTGTTGAAGACTAACGATAATTTGTTGTATATTATCTTAGTCATAATATTCTTTACTGGGCTAGTTGAGCTAACCCTTTTCCTTTTTATTCCATTTTTCTTCTCAGGAGGTGAGAACATAGCAGGATCGAGTCGGGGTATGGAGTGAGGTTTCTAGAAAGATGTTTTAGCAGTCCTCACTATTTCTGTAAAATAGTGTTTGAATAATTGTAATGAAGACTTATTTGCGTGTGGATATTGTCCAGAAGACAATATTTGTATTTAAACTCACAGTATGTATTGTCATATTTCACACGACATTTGTATTATTGAAGTTGTAGTTTGCTTTTTGTAGCATGTATTTGGCGACTCAGAATGGGTGTTGTATTCCTGTTTTGGGGGCGTCGCAGTTGGTATCAAAGCTTAGGGATATGGTCTCTGGCGTAGATCGGGGAATAGAACTAGGAGGGGAGAGATGAGTAAATCCTTTGCTAGTGTGTCCTACTAAGCTTATTTGTTGGTTGGTTGTCATAATATAGGGATATTATGTGATATATTTAATTAACCCTTGTTTTATGGTAGTATTTAAGAATGGCTGCTGAGAACGTTAACAATGGAGTGTACGAGACTGTGGAGCAACCTTTAGTCACAAACCAGGAGAACGTGCAACATGAAGGCAATATTCTTCTTGTAAACAACACTACCGAGCAAACGATGAACGATGGAATGTTTAGGAGCTTTTTGCAGTTCATGCAAAATCAGACGAGGGAGACTCGTGTACAAAATATGGGTGGAAGTGATGGCAACGCGCGATCTGTCACAGCCAAGCAGTTTAAGGAGTTGGGACCACCAGAATTTAAGGGAAAACTGGATCCGATCATGGAAGAAACATGGGTCAAGCAAATTACTAAGATATTCGATGTCTTGGGATGCACAGAGGAATAGAAGGTTCCATTCCCTACCTTTATGTTTCGTGGTGAAGCAGATTACTGGTGGGAATCTGTGAAGCGTACCCAACCAGATGCACTCAACATGTCTTGGGAAAGATTTTAGAAACTTTTCAATGACAAGTACTTTCCTGAAAGTATTCGTCATATGAAAGAGGTAGAGTTTATTAGACTCGAACAGAATAACATGACGGTGTCTCAATACGAGGCAAAGTTCTCAGAGTTGTCCAGGTTTGCACCTCATTTGGTGGAGAATGAGGAACGCATGACACGGAAGTTTCTGAGAGGTTTAAAACCTGAGATTCGTCAATACCTTATATCTCATAAATTTTCTTTATATTCAGATGTTGTAAATAGGGCTCAGTTGTTAGAGCGAGATAATGAGTATACTCAACTGAGGGACCACAACCAGGGTCATATCGGTGACAGCAGTCATCAGAACGATGATAACCAGCGAGGAAGGAAGAATACGGACAAAGGCGGTAACCAATCAGGTGGTAATCGTGGCCATGATAATAGAAGAGGTGACTCAAGTGGAAATTTTAGAAAGAGAAGATTTAACAACGACGGGAAGACATCAGCAGCAGCACCAGCACCAATAACAAATTCTAGGGGAGGAGAACGACTACCAGTAGATGTTACAAATGCGGGAAGGAGGGACATATCCAAAACTGTCCACAACAATCCAAGGCATGTTACAATTGTGGAAAGGAGAGCCACATCGCTCGAGATTGTACTATAGTGAAACCAAGTTCAGCGGGAGTGGTGATTCCAAGGGCTGTCCCGGATAAGTCGAAATCAGCGGTTCCTGGAAGAGCGTTTGTTGTGACTGGCCAAAACGTGAGGAACCCAAATGAAGTGATCACGGGTAAGCTAATCTAGAATTCTTGCGAAGTTTATACCTTACTAGATACCGGTTCTACCCATTTTTTTATCTCTCCTGCTTGTGCTCAACGTTTAAACTTGACTCCGGAGAAATTAGATTTTGATCTATCTGTTGAAACTCCATTGGGTGAAACCTTCGTTACATCTACAGTTTATAAATCTTGCATGATCCAAGTTGGAACTATCACATTACCTGTGGATCTTATCTTTTTAAAGATACTTGCTTTTGATGTGATTTTAGGAATTGATTGGTTAACCACACATCATGCCAAAATTGATTGTTTTCGTAAGGTTGTTAGTTTTCATATTCCTAACCAACCTGTCATACGAATTCAAAACACTAAACCACTAAAATCAGTCACTGTCATATCAAGCCACAAAGCTATTCGTTTACTGAAAAACAGATGTCAAGCTTTCTTAGTGCATGTTATGGATTTGAACAGAGACAAGTCAGATTTGGATAATATTTCTGTTGTTAAAGAATTTACTGATGTATTTCCTGAAGAACTTCCCGGTCTACCCCCGGAACGTGAAGTTGAATTCTTTATTGATCTTGAACCGGGTACAAAACCCATTTCTAAAACCCCATATCGAATGGCTCCTATTGAACTTCAGGAGTTAAAAGTCCAACTACAGGAATGGTTAGACATCGGTTTCATTCGTCCTAGTACATCTCCTTGAGGTGCTAATGTTTTATTCGTAAAGAAGAAAGACAGGAGTATGCGACTTTGTATTGACTACCAAGAATTAAACCATGTCACCACCAAGAATAGGTATCCACTACCTCGCATTGATGACCTGTTTGACCAGTTACAAGGAGCACAATTCTTTTCAAAGATCGATCTTCGTTCAGGATATCATCAGCTGAAGATTAAAACTGAGGATATTCTAAAGACTGCCTTCAGAACTCGGTATGGGCATTATGGATTCTTAGTCATGTCTTTTGGATTGACTAATGCTCCAGCTGCTTTCATGGATATGATGAACCATGTATTCAAGGAATATTTGGATCAATTCGCTGTTGTCTTTATTGATGACATCCTCATCTATTCCAAAAGCCGTGAAGATCATGAGCACCATTTGAAGCTAGTACTTCAAAGACTTCGTGAACACAAGCTTTATGCCAAGCTGAAGAAATGCGAGTTCTGGCTTAAGGAAGTAGCATTCCTTGGGCACGTGGTGTCAAAACATGGAGTATCTGTGGACCCGGCGAAGATTGAAGCAATACAAAGTTGGGAGCAGCCAAAGTCGGTGACCGAAGTGCGTAGCTTTTTGGGCTTAGCTGGTTATTATCGGAGATTCGTGGAAAGATTTTCTCGAATCGCTACTCTGTTAACTCAGCTGACTCGGAAGGATGCAAAATTCGTATGGAGCGAGGAATGCGAGAAGAGCTTCCAAGAGCTCAAGAGGAGACTCATTTCGGCACCTGTTCTGACAATACCATCTGGTTCGGATGGATTTGTTATCTACAGCGATGCTTCTGGCAAGGGGTTAGGAAGTGTTCTCATGCAACATGGGAAAGTCATAGCCTATGCCTCACGACAACTCAAATAATATGAGAGGAATTATCCTACTCATGGTCTGGAGTTGGCAGCAGTCGTATTCGCGTTGAAGATATGGAGATACTACTTGTACGGGGAGAAAGTGGAGATTTATATGGACTATAAAAGCCTCAAATATTTCTTCACCCAAAAAGAACTCAACATGCGACAACGACGTTGGCTTGAGCTGTTGAAAGATTACGATCACACTATTCAATATCATCCTGGAAAATTGAACGTAGTAGCTGACGCATTGAGTAAAAGATCATATGCGAGTATGAGTGCAATATTGTCAACGCAAAGGCCCATTTTGTATGACTTGTAAAGGATGGAGGTAGAATTAAAGACTCCAGGGACCCACATGATGATGGCGAATATACGAGTAGAACCGACTTTAATTGATAAAGTTAAAGCTGCTCAAGCTACGGACCTCGGGCTGATACAAATGAAGAAGAAAGTGCAAGAAGGTGCTATTCCAGAAGCAAGAATCGATGAAGAAGGAATACTTCGATTCAACTCTCGACTTTGCGTTCTGAACGATTCTGACTTGAAGTGTAGAATCATGATGGAGGCACAAAACACCCCATTTGCAATCCATCCTGGGAGTACAAAAATGTATCATGATATTCGACATACATTTTGGTGGAATAATATGAAGAGAGAGATCGCGGAGTTTATCTTGAGGTGTTTAAATTGTCAACGTGTAAAGGCGGAGCATCAAATGCCAAAAGGTTCATTGCAACCACTTGAGATTCCGGAATGGAAGTGGGAACACATTACAATGGATTTCGTTATAGGTCTTCCCACGGTTTCTCAAGGCATAAATGCTATTTGGGTTATTGTTGATAGATTAACCAAGTCTGCCCATTTCTTGCCGATACGTGAGACTTATTTCCTTGAACGTCTTACTCGTATGTACGTGAATGAGATTGTGAGATTGCATGGCATACCGATATCCATAGTTTCAGATCGTGACCCAAGATTCACTTCACGATTTTGGGTTAGCTTGCAGAAAGCTATGGGCACAGATTTACGATTCAGTTCGGCATACCATCCTCAAACGGACGGACAATCAGAGAGGACTATTCAAACCCTCGAAGATCTATTAAGACTTTGTGTCCTAGATTTTAAAGGAAGTTGGGATAAGTACTTGCCACTGGTGGAATTCTCCTTCAACAATATTTATCAAGCAAGTATAGGCATGGCTCCATTTGATGCATTGTATGGACGAAAGTGTCGATCTCCAGTATACTGGGACGAGGTGGGAGAAGCAACGTTGTTGGGACCATAATTAGTACGCATGACTACAGAAAAGATCCAAATGATTCGACAACGTATTCAAACTTCACAAGATCGATAAAAGAGTTATGCTGATCTTCATAGAAAGGACGTGGAGTTTAATATTGGGGATCATGTACTGTTACGTGTTGCTCCATGGAAGGGAGTTACAAGATTTAGAAAGAGAGGAAAGCTCAATCCAAGATTTGTTGGTCCATTTGAGATTCTTAACCGAATAGGAAACGTAGCCTATAGAATCGCGTTACCTCCAAGTATGTCTCGTGTTCCCAATGTATTCCACATATCTATGCTTTGTAAATATATGAAAGACCCGAACCACATTATTACGTTAGAACCAGACGAGATAGCTGAAGATTTAACATACGAGGAGATACTTATTGAGATTTTGGATAGGAAAGAGCATGTCTTACGCACGAAGGTTATACTACAAGTTAAGGTTTTGTGGAGAAACCATGCAATTGAGAAAATGACATGGGAGTTAGAATCAAAAATTAAAGCGAGGTTCCCTCACCTGTTTCGAAACACCAGGTACGTACCTCAATTTCGAGGACGAAATTTTATAAGGAGGGGAGGTTGTAAGACCCCAACTTATTATAAAAAAATTAAATTTTTCTCTATTCATTATTCTAAAATAATAAGGTGTTAATTTGATATAATACTTTGGTTATGGGTGAAATGTGAATTTTTTTACAAAATAAACAAGTGGTTATAAAATAATCATTGTTGTTGGGGAATATTCGTTTGGTCGTGGAATATTCTTTTTGTCGGGAATATTCGTACGACGGCGCAGTCAATTGTGGGCCCCATAACAGAATAACGGTCGGATGAAGAAAATGACAAATTTGGGTTTTTACAAATAACAACATAATTTTTACCGTTAACACTGTTGGATAATTGGTGGTTAAAATACAGTAATACACGTGGTTGTACAGTAGCACACGATATTGCACAGTATGGTTGAATTATTGATTCGTACGTAAGAAGGCATTACTCAATAATTGTTACAGTAGTTACTGTTCATTATTTTATTATATTGATTCAATAATTGCTGCATTGTTAGTTTATATTATTATTGTTTCAATAATTGTCACTGCACAGTATTTCTCATTATCAGATCAATAATTCATATTATTTGAATAATATTATTAGATAGAATTATAAGCAATGTCTAGAAAGTTCTGTCAAGGAGAGATTTGGTCATCTAATTGCGCGCCAGTAAGGAAAAATTCTTATTGGAAAGCCCCCTCATTCCTGGGAACGGCCTAGTTGTCATAATTATGATTCTGTAATATTATTTAAGAATAATTAATTATTGAATTATATGATAAAGAAATATTTTTTTGATGTGGATATAATTGATGAATATATTATTTTATGTGGATATAATTGAAGGGATTAATGCTGAGGATGTTTTATCAGTATTTTGTCGGACTGAAAGAATTAAAAATCATCCGTTTGTGGATTTCGGATAATTTCTGTTTGAAATTTGGAAAAATTTTCTTCTGCAAAGTTGTAGAGAATTGAAATTCCTATAAAAAAACGCGAGATTCGAATTTTCTAACAAAGGGGCTATTTATTGTGAATTATTGAAGTTTCGGGGTTCCGAAATAATTGATTTTTGAAAGTTTAATTATTTTTTATTTCAAAAATGTTTTTTTTATTTTTTTCTAGAAGGTGGGCATGTGGGAAATGCTAAAATTAGATTCCTTGGTGGTGGGCTTGTATATTTGGTAAATATTAATATTTTATTAATTTAGTCTCCTTTGGCGTTCTAGTATTTTCCTATAAATAGAGGGCTAAGTTAGAATTAAAAATCACACAAGAAACAAATTTTCTCTCTTTTTCTCTCTATATTATCGAGCGTATTCTTGTGAGTATACTTTGAGTGTTGCTATACGGTGCGAGTTTCTGTCAGCACTATACCCTAAATTCAGTCAGAAATACCGTTATTTTGAGGTAAGGGATGCTATTTTCTTCTTAAATGATATTATTTTCTTCAATTTCATTATGCCGAAATATTGGTGAACTTTTTAATCAAATTTGGAACTTGTTGTGTCGGGGTTACTATTCACGTATACGACACTATTCACGAATACGGAACTACTCACCAAAAAATAAAAATTTTCCTTTTTGTCCAAGATGTCTATTTTGGCTACTATCTTTGATTGTATCCATGTTTTGATCGTTATTTTTGAATTCTGCTTTAAAATTGGTTATTATGGAGTATTATTGATCTTGGATAAAACTGTTATACGAATCCCTAATATTTGTCCTTCTATCTCACTGGATTCGTTCTTAAAAATTTTTTTCATCATGCTCAGTCCTTAATGATGATATTATTGAATATCTTTGGCCTGTAGTGCAAAGATAAATGATTATTGATGAATATCTTTGGCCCGCAGTACAAAGATGAACATGTGTTGAGATGAACATGACCAACCGGTGATATAAATGAATATCTTTGGCCTGTAGTCTAAAGATGATTAAAGATGTATATTGATTGTTGTTACAGGGATAAAATATTGATGATGGACTCTTAAATATTAGAAGATAGTAGAATTCATCCTCTACGTGACTCTTCTAATGGATTGCTATTTTCGTTGTATTTGTTGATCTAAAACTTGTTGTCGATTATATTTTATCAGATTTTTTCCCTGTTGAAGACTAACGATAATTTGATGTATATTATCTTAGTTATAATATTCTTTACTGGGCTAGTTGAGCTCACCCTTTTCCTTTTTGTTCCATTTTTCTTCTCAGGAGTTGAGAACATAGCAGGATCGAGCGGGGTATGGAGTGAGGTTTCTAGAAAGATATTTTAGCAGTCCTCACTATTTCTGTAAAATAGTGTTTGAATAATTGTAATGAAGACTTATTTGCGTGTGGATATTGTCTAGAAGACAATATTTGTATTTAAACTCACAGTATGTATTGTCGTATTTCACACGACATTTTTATTATTGAAGTTGTAGTTTGCTTTATGTACCATGTATTTGGCGACTCAGAATGAGTGTTGTATTCCTGTTTTGGGGGCGTCACATAAAATGTAGGCTGCATCGCCTAAATCTTTCATGGAGAAACATTTTCCTAACCATGTTTTTACATCTTGTAATGAAGGAGTGTCATTCCCAATAATTAATACGTCGTCAACATATAATATCAGGAATACAATATGACTCCCATTAACCTTCTTATATACACAAGGTTCATCTTCATTTTTAATAAAACCAAACTCTTTGACTGCTTCATCAAATCGAAGATTCCAACTCCGAGAGGCTTGCTTCAATCCATAAATGGAACGTTGCAGCTTACATACCTTTCCAGCATCCTTTGGATTGATCCCTCAGGTTGTGTCATGTACATATCTTCAAGGAGATTTCCATTAAAGAAAGCAGTTTTGACATCCATCTGCCAGATTTCGTAATCGTAAAAGGCTGCAATAGCAAGTAAGATCCTGATAGATTTAACCATTTCCACTGGAGAGAAGGTTTCATCATATTCAACACCTTGAACTTGTTTGTAATCTTTTGCTACCAGTCGACCTTTGTAGGTTTGTACATTACCATCCATGTCAGTTTTCTTCTTGAAAACCCACTTGCACCCGATTGGTTTTACCCCTTCGGGTGGATCAACCAAAGTCAATACTTGGTTAGTATACATGGAGTCCATTTCAGATCTCATGGCTTCAAGCCATCTCTTAGAATCTGGTCTATTCATAGCTTCTTGGTAGGAAGCAGGCTCATCCTGATCTATGAGCATCACATCACCATTTTGAGTCACAAGATATCCATAATATCTCTCGGGCTCTTGGCGTGTCCTACCAGATCTACGAATTCCTTGTGTAATTTGAGCAGGTTCACTTTCCACAACATCTTGTGGTTCCTGCTCACGTTCCAACTCAGGTTCAATGATATTCTGTGGTTTTCGAATTTCTTCTAGTTCTACTTTCCTCCCACTGTTTCCTTTAGAGACAAATTCTCTTTCTAGAAAAATACCAGTTCGAGCAACAAACACTTTGTTCTCAGAAGGTTTGTAGAAATAATACCCTTTTATTTCTTTTGGGTATCCCACAAAATTACATTTGTCAGATTTGGGTCCGAGCTTGTCAGAATCCAGACGTTTTACAAACGCCTCGCAACCCAAAATTTTCATGAACGACATACTAGGACGTTTCCTAGTCCACATCTCATATGGTGTCTTCTGAACCATCTTTGTAGGAACACGGTTAAGTGTGAATGCAGCTGTCTCTAGGGCATGACCCCAGAAGCTTATTGGAAGATCTGCATGACTCATCATTGATCGTACCATGTCCAATAAGGTTCGATTCCTCCTCTCAGACACACCATTCCATTGTGGTGTTCCAAGTGGAGTGAGCTGTGATATAATACCACACTCCTTTAGAAGGTCATCAAAGTCTTGACTTAAGTATTCACCTCCTCGATCGGATCGAAGGGCTTTTATGCTTTTGCCAAATTGGTTTTGAACTTCATTCTTGAATTCTTTGAACTTTTCAAAGGATTCAGATTTGTGTCTCATAAGATACACATATCCATATCTACTGAAGTCGTTAGTAAATGTAATGAAGTAATAAAACCTACCTCTTGCTAACGAACTCATGGGTCAACATACATCACTATGTATAAGTCCCAATATATCGCTAGCCCATTCACTGTGTCCAGTAAAAGGGGCTTTAGTCATCTTGCCTAATAAACAAGATTCGCATTTTTCATATGATTCAAAATCAAATGAATCCAAAAATCCATCTTTATGGAGTTTTGATATGCGTTTCTCATTTATATGGCCCAAACGACAGTGCTAGAGATATGTCAGATTTGAATCATTTGATTTAAATCATTTTGTATTTATGTTATAGATAGGCATTTCCAAATCAAGAATATAAAGACCATTAAACAATTGTGCAACACCATAACATATATCATTTAAGTAAAGCGAACAACGGTTGTTCTTTATTATAAATGAAAAACCTTTCTTGTCCAAACAAGAAACAGAAATAATGTTTTTGCTTATAGCAGGCACAAAATAACAATCTTCTAATTCTAAAACTAACCCAGAGGGCAAAGATAAATGATAAGTTCCTACGGCCAGTGCAGCAACTCTTGCTCCATTCCCAACACGTAGGTCAACCTCTCCTTTTGCCAAAGTCCTACTCCTTCGGAGTTTCTGCACATTAACACAAATATGAGAACCACATCCAGTATCTAATACCCATGATGTAGAAGTAGACAAGTTGACTTCTATAACATATATACCTGAATCAGAAGTTCCACTTCCTTTCCTTTTCTTCACTTCTTCCAAATAAGCAAGGCAATTCCTCTTCCAGTGTCTAGGTTTTCCACAAAAGTGACAATCACCTTCTTTAGCCACCCCAACTTTAGGTTTTAAAGCCTGTTTGGTTTTGGATTTAGGTTTGGCATCAGAATTAGATCATATCTTCTTCTTGCCTTTCCATTTTGCTTAAGCATTCCCCTTTTGCACCATCATTATGTGAGCAGGTCCTGCCTTTTTCATGTTGTTCTCGGCAGTTCTTAACATGCTCAACAACTTAGTAAGGGGTTTCACAATTTCATTCATAAGATAATTCATGACAAATTGAGAATAGCTGCTGTTCAGGGATTGCAAAACAAGATCTATTTGAGCCTCCAAGGTGATTGGAAAACCCAACCTATCAAGGTACTCAATATACCCAATCATTTTCAGCTCATGTGGACCAACTGGATCACGTTCACCCATTTTACAGTGATACAATGCCTTGCTTGTATCATACCTCTCCTTTTGAGCATGCCCTTCGAACAATTTCTTGAGATGCTCGATTATCTCATAAGCATCCATCAACTCATGTTGCTTCTGAAGCCCAGTGTTCATGGTTGCCAGCATGAGACAACTCACATCCAGAGCATCATCTTGATGCTTCTTATAAGCATTATGCTCCGCACGTGGTGCAGTATCAGCTGGTGCTGCAGGAATGGGCTTTTCAATGACATATAGTTTGCGCTCTTGTTTGAGGACAGTCCTCAAGTTCCTATGCCAGTCAAGAAAATTAATTCCACTTAGTTTGTCCTTCTCAAGGACTGATCTTAGTGAAAGACTACTTGTATTGTTGTTGTTTTCCATTGATATCTACAATTTATAAGTGCAAAAAAATAATATGTCAAGTTACAGAGTTGATATTATGTAATTGATAATAGTACATTCAAAATATACCTCCCACTATTTTATTAAAATTAATAGCCCTCAACATTAATTCGGAAAGCATTTTTCAATTAAATCTTTCTAGTGAGCCAAGATCCATATTTCATTATGCCCTAAGTTAGCTTTGGCTAATCTCTTAAAACACAATTATTTAGGTAGACAACCCTTTTGTCAATTATATCATATATAACTCCTGGATAGTTTGGTAAACAACAATTGTTTCTAGTCCATCTAATGGTACCTACCAAACTCTATGCCTCTAAGTCCACAATCCTATTGAGACAACTTAGTTAAGTCAGGCCCAATGATTTTAACAGTTTGGATATCACAATTATCCTATCGCATCTTACCTAGATAAATAGGTTACTTTTCTTTGGCAAACCTACATCTATTGATCAAGGTATTGATGAGTGTTATTCACTGGAAAACATCTGATTTAGACTTAATAATTTAATGAGGGATTTTATTAATAAATTTAGATCTCACTAATTTTAATCTTATTAAGCTTGCACATTATTTATCATATCATATCTCATACAAGCATAAATAAAGTGCAAAATTAAATGTGTCACAGTTATGGCCCAATCCACTGTCAATCTTTTTAAGCTAATGAAAGATTGAAGGTAAATCTAAGGTGGTAAAAGATCTTAAAATAAATATCTTCCTTGGATCTTCCTCAAGCATGTGCCTCCTCTCCATCATATCTTTCCATCGTGTTCTCCATCTTGACATCGAATACAGATTATTACATGACATAAAGAAACCTCGAGTTACATTCGAGGGGATTTAGATGAGAAGAGAATATTACATTAGAATTTATAGAAAGGCACGACATGCAAGCCGTATTTCAAAACCAAAACCACTAACCTATGGGTCAAAAGGCCATAACTGTGCACCATGCATATCACAATAAGCATATAACAATTTATAAAATATTAAAGAAAAATATATAACAAATTGGGGACACGACCATCGTGCGTTACGCCGGGGGGTGGGGTCCAAGGGGGGTCTCCCCCCTGGCGGTGGTCCGACTGACCGATCAGCCAGAGGGTGGTCTCGCTGACTGGTCAGCGAGCGGGGTCGGGGGTAACGCCCCTGGGAAAATTTTTTTGAATTACAATCTGTATTGCAGAATTTTTCCAAATGTTTCTCTGAAACAGTTTCAGAATCACGTATTTTAATCCACCCGGTATACTCATAATAACAATACACGCAGTTCATATCATATATGTCCAGTTTCAATTAATCATATTAATTCAAATTTTCATGCCTCTAATCCAATTAGAACAGAATTTGTATACTGTTGTTACGCCATACAATTAACAGAACTTCGTATACATGCATATCTACTATTGATATTCATAATACCAAATTATGTCGATTACAGAATATCATATACTCAATTAATAGAACATCATATACGTGTATATCAATTACTGATATTCATAATACCAAAATATATCGATTACAGAATATCATATACTCAATTTTAGTTCGGTAAAATTGTATCATCATATATCATATATATCGAAAACAATATAATTAATTTCAGATCGGTAAAATTGTAACATCATATATCAAATATATCGAAAGCAATAAAACACGTAATTTGAATTAATCGTTTCGCAAGTAGCTCTGATACCACTGTAGGGATTTCGGCACAAGAACGCAGCAGAAATAAAATAATTTAAAGTAATTTCTGAAACCCAAAAATAGGATCCATGCAAAAAAAATTAACTCAGTTGTTTAAAGATTATACCGAATATGAAAAATGAGAATCTGAAATTGATGCGCTCGAATCCTTAACGCAATTCCTCAAGAAACTACGTCTCTATGGTATCCACACGAACGTCGCACGAACCGTCGAACGATTCTGCAATAAGAGGGACTTGCGGTACTAGCCACCAAAGGAACCTTTATGAAGCTGTATATTTTCTCTCTAGTCTCTCTCTAAGAGCGGCTAGGGTTTTCAAGTTATGAATTAACCCTAAGTAGCTGCTATATATCCTATATATAGTAGTTAAAAGGAATTAATCAAAACCTAATTTCATAAAATTCGAATTAATATATATAACTTAATTAAGTCTTACTTAATTAATATACATATATACAAACTTTCCTTTTAATTTAAATTCGTGATTTAAATACTATTAATCATATTAATATATTTAAATCCTTAAAATTTAAATTTATTCCGTTTTAAATTACGTTCTATGTGTGTGACCCTATAGGTTATTATCACGTTGGAAATAATTTTAAAATCATATTATAAAATTATAAACAGTGAGCGGCATCTAGTAATGCATCACTACTATCCAAGTAATAATAAGATCGATGATTCGATGCAACCTTTTAGTGACCAATGTTTCAATGTAATTTAATCTTTTTAACCTTAATATCCCAGATTAAACTCGAGTCATGGAATGTATCATACTCTTCATAATTTAATCTGAGTTTTTCTTGATCAATGAGTAGACTATATGAAACAAATCACTATTTGAGCATGGCCATGCATTTTATAGTCCTACTAAATCAAGAGGCCTATGGATATCAACCGTAATAAATAGGAGGGTTAAATTCCATCTAAATCACTCATATTCCTCACACGATTCATGATGTGCCCAATAATCACCTTTATAGTCCACCCTATTAAAGGTGACATTTGATGATATCAAAGTACATAAATTCCCGTGTAGTAATATAGTGATTTCAGGTCAGAGGACCATTACATCATTGTCACTATGAGAATTGCTAATGACACTTCGCATAATGCTCCACATAGAATTCTCATGGTGGGTCTGTCCAGTACACCGTTCTCTAACATGTACCTATGCATTGACTTAATATCTCATATATTTATGACCAATGACATTTGGTCATCAGTCAATCCACATACTAGTCTCAATGCATCATTGTTGTCCCATCAACAATGATACTCGACTAGGGACATTTAAGAATAATGATACTAATTATAATTATATAATCTCATATTCAAGTCACATACTTGAAACTATATAATTTGTATCACTATTCTAAGGATTTTTATTATGTTAACATTTATATAATGCAGTAAATAAAACCATAATAAAATCATTCATTTATTCAATCAAATATAATATCAAAAAGTTAAGCAATTATATCAAATAATTGGTCACTAGGGCATAAACTCTAACAAGAAACTGTAGAGAGAATTCTTCTTCTATAATCTTAAGTGTATTTCTTTAGCGTTTAAGAAAGCTTTGAGCGTAGTGTAAGTTTCTTCAAGTATATCCCCGCCCTACCGTCGGAGTACTCTTCTTTATAAGGTAAGGGATATTATTTGTTGTACTCGTAAGGGATTTTTTTTTTCATATTCATGAAGAGAACTTCTGTTATTCCATTCTTTATTATTCTGTTGGAATAACCTGTATACGCGGTTTACCCTATACTTGGTGAAATTCTTCTTTATTCCATTATTTATTATTTTGTTGGAATAACCTGTATACGCGGGCTACCCTATACTTGGTGAAATTCTTTTGTTATTCCATTCTTTATTATTTTGTTGGAATTTCTTGTCTGTGCGTTTTACGCCGGACCTGGTTCTGTTATTTATTATTCTGTTGGAATAACCTGTCTATGTGAAGTACCGCATACATGGTGATTTCTGTTGTTATTCCATTCTTTATTATTCTGTTGGAATATCCTGTCTGTGCATTTTTACGCTGGACCTAGTTCCGTTATTTATTATTCTGTTGGAATAACCTGTCTATGCGAAGTACCACATGCATGGTGATTTCTGTTGTTATTTCATTCTTTATTATTCTGTTGGAACATCCTGTCGGTGCGAATTTCGCCTGACCTGGTTCCGTTATTTATTATTCTCTTGGAATAACCTGTCTACGCGAAGTACCGCATGTATGGTGATTTCTGTTGTTATTCCATTCTTTATTATTCTGTTGGAATATCATGTCGGTGCGTATTACGCCTGACCTAGTTTCGTTATTTATTATTCTGTTAGAATAACCTGTCTATGCAAAGTACCGCATGCATGGTGATTTCTTTTGTTATTCTATTCTTTATTCTACTCAGTTGGTTAAAGTTTTGACTACTATACTCAATGAAATTAGTGGAATATCTTTGATATTTGCGCTTCATCCAGTATCTTTTCATGGAAATATTCTTCTGAGCATTCTTGAATTTTACTCTACAATGAAGTATCATGTTGACAATTTGGACGTTATTAGTTCCTGTATAAATTAATTCTTGAACTTGTTTTATTGAATTATTATGTCATTGTCATCATCTTCATGTTTATATTATGTTAAAAGTCATCTGTGGCCTGTAGTGCATAAATGGACTTGGTATGATTATGACCAGGGATTATTCGGTATACTCATGATCGTAATATTACAAATGATGTGGAAAAAGTCCTCATTGGCCCGTAGTGCATTGATGGACAGTTTTTGGTATGATTATGGCTATGGATTCTCTTCGGCCAAGGGAGCAAAGATGAATTGTTTTATGGAATGATCAGGACCGTTGATGAAAACATAATTATCTTTGGCCCATAGTGCATGGATAATTCGTGGTCGTGATACTAAATAATATATTTGGATTGTAGTGCAGTAATGATTTGATGATTTGGATTATATATTAAAGCTGAGTCTCAGCGATAAAACTGATGAAAAATCTTTTAAATAATAGAAGATAGTATATTTTATTCTCTACTTGACTTTTCTAATGGATTGTTTGTTCCGCTGCAGTTAAACTTGATGTCTATTATATTTTATCAGTTTAACATTGTTGAAGACTAATGATAATTTATTCTGCATTATCTTAGTCATAATATTTCTTACTGGGCTAGTTGAGCTCACCCTTTCCTTCACTGTTCTCTTCAGGAAATGAAAATATAGCTGGGACGAGTCGGGGAACGGATTGACAGTCCAGATGATAGCATTAGTAGTCCTCATTATTCTGTTAAATAGTGTGATAGTAAATGTAATGAGGACTTCTTTGATAGTGGATATTGTCTAGATGACAATATTCTTATTAAAACTATTAGTTTATGTTTTGTCGTATTGTTTACATGACAGCTGTATTATTAAGTTGTATTTGAATTTTGTACCATGTATTTGGCGACTCAAGATGGGTGATGTATACCTGTTTTGGGGGCGTCACAGTTGGTATCAAAGCTTAGGGATATGATCCCTTGCTAAGATGTGAGACAAGAACTAGGAGGGGAGAGACTAGGAATTCCTTCGCTAGTATGACCTACCTAAGTTTATTTGGTATTTAATTGGTCGGTCAGAGTATATGGATAATATGTGATATGTCAATTAACCCTTGTTTTGTGACAGTGTTTGAAAATGGTATCTGAAAATGTTGAGATAAGCAATGGAGCAAAATAATATGACCGTATCGCAGTACGAGACTAAGTTTGCGGAGTTATCCCGGTTTACATCCTATGTGGTCGATAACGAGGAGCGAATGACGCGAATGTTTCTAAGAGGTTTGAAACCCGATATACGTCAATACCTCATTTCTCATAAACCTTGTTTATATTCAGATGTTATGAATATGGCTCAGTTATTGGAGCGCGATAATGAGTTAGAATAACCAAAATGTAACGACCAACAACACGATAATAGTCGTACCGGTGGCAACGGTCATCGGAACAATGATAACCATCATGGGGGAAATTATCATGCCAAGAATGGTAACCACTTCGGTGGTAATCATGGCCAAGATAATAGAAGTGGAAATTTCAAGAAGAGAAGGTTCAATAATGATGGAAAGACAGCAGTACCAGCACCCGTTTCAAAAGAAGAAGAACGACCACCGATCGTATGTTTCAAATGTGGACAGGAGGGACACATCCGTCCATCCTGTACGCAGCAATCCAAAGAGTATTTTAATTACGAAAGAGAAGGTCACCTAGCTCGATTTTGTCGTATGGTGAAATCAAGTCCAGCTGGGATGGTGATGCCAAAGGATGTCCCAGACAAGCCAAAGCCGGTAGTTTAAAATAGATCGTTTTTTTTCGTGACGAGGAACCTGAATAAAATTATCACGGGTAAGTTAATCATTAACTCTTGCGAAATATATACCGTGTTAGATACCGGTTCTACTCACTCTTTCATTTCACCTAGTTGTGTTCAATGTTTGAATTTAACCCCGGAGAAGTTAGACTTTGATTTATCTGTTGAAACTCAGTTGGGAGAAACCTTCGTTACCTCCACTATTGATAAATCTTGTTTGATTCAAATAAACACTTTCACGTTACCTGTCGATCTTATCTTTTTGAAAATACTTGCCTTTGATGTGATTTTAGGAATCGATTGGTTAACTACTCATCATGCTTTTAGTAAGGTTGTTAGCTTTCATATTCCTAACCAACCTGTTATGCGAATTCAAGCAACCAAACTACTAAAGTCAATCATTGTCATATCAAGCCTTAAGTAAAGAGCCCTGATCCTTTTGTTGTTGACTTCCTTGTGTGGAATGTACCGAAGCTAGACTTTCTGTAGGCGACGTCGTGAATAACGATGACAAGTTGATAGGTATCAATGTGATGTGTTATCCAAGTCTTGGATGAGAGTCACAGTTGTGAATGATATTTCTATTGTTAATAAATTTCCTAACGTATTCTTGAAGACTTCTTAGCCTACCCCTATAGCGTGAAATCGAATTTTGTACTGACCTCAGTACAAAACCCATTTCTTAAACCCTCAAATATTTTCTTCACCCAAAACAAATGTAACATGCGCCAAAGACGTTGGCTCGAGTTGTTAAAAATTATGATCGTACCATTCAATACCATCGTGGAAAAGCGAACGTGGTAGCTGATGCGTTGAGTAGAAGATCGTATGAGTTTATGAGTGTGAATATACGAACTTACGTGAAGATAATGAATATACGAGTAGAATAGACTTTAATTGATAAAGTTAAAGCCGCTCAAACTACACACCCGAAGCTGATGAATGTGAAAAAAGAAGGTTCAAGAGGGCGTTATTCTAGAAGTAAGAATTGATGAAGAGAGGAAATCTCAACCCTCGATTTAATTGGCCCATTTGAAATCCTCGATCGAGTAGGAACTGTGGCTTATAGACTCTTTTTACCGCCATGTATATCGTGTGTTCATAACTTTTTTCACATATCGATGTTACGTAAATATGTGGACGACCCAAACCACATTATTGATTTAGAATCAGACGAGATAGCGGATAATTTAACATATGAAGATGTACCTATTAAAATCCTGGAATGTATTCAACACTCAAAGGTTATACCTCAAGAGTTAGAATCGGACGAAGTGTTCTCATCTGTTCGGCATACTAGGTACGTACGTAAATTTTGAGGGCAAAATTTCATAAGGAGGGGAGATTGTAAAATCCCAAATTTTACGAATAAAGATTTAAATTTCTTGATTTTTTTTGAATATTATGGTGTGGATTTAATATAATGTTATAGTTGTGGGTAATATTTATAAATTTTGCAAAGTATGCAAGTTGTTATATTATATTCAATTGGTCGGGGAATATTCTTTGTGTCAGGGAATATTTGTACGACGGCACAATCATTGGTGGAACCCACAACGGAATTATTGTCCGATTGAGAAAACGACAAAAATATTTTTATGAAAATAACGACGGAAGATTTATCGTTAATACTGTTGAAACACTCGGTGTTAAAAGTACAGTAATATGCGTGGTTGCATAGTAGCACACAGTATTGATTATTGATGCTTATGTGATAAGTCACTCAGTTTTATTTTATTGATATTATTAATGTAATAAAACAGAAAAACTTTTTATATACAACATAATACTTTTATAAAGTTATTCTATAAATAGAATATATTATATTCTATTATGCATAGTGTTTTGCATAGTAAAATATTTTTATATAAAACAGAATACTTTTATAAAGTTATTCTATAAATAAAATATATTATATTTTATTATGCATATTGTTGCATAGTGCCTGCATAGTATTTTGCATAGTAAAATCTTTTTATATAAAACAAAATACTTTTATAAAGTTATTCGTTTTATTAGATTATAAATAGAATATATTATATTTTATTATAAACTAATCTGGACCGTCCGTTTAAAAGTAAATCAATCTAGACCGTTCATGGATTGGTTACTATTCAGTCCATTCTTCTATAAATAGAAGCTCATTCTTTCATTATTTCTTACGAATTCACTGAAACTCTAGAGAGAGAAACTGTAGAGAGAATTCTTCTTCTATAATCTTAAGCATATTTCTTTAGCGTTTAAGAAAGCTTTGAGCATAGTGCAAGTTTCTTCAAGTATATTCCCGCCCTATCGCCGGAGTAATCTTCTTTATAAGGTAAGGGATATTATTTGTTGTACTCATAAGGGATATTAATTTTTTTCATATTCATGAAGAGAACTTCTTTTATTCTATTCTTTATTATTCTATTGGAATAACCTGTATACGCGGTCTACCCTATACTTGGTGAAATTCTTCTGTTATTCCATTATTTATTATTTTGTGGGAATAACCTATAAACGCGGGCTACCCTATACTTGGTGAAATTCTTCTGTTATTCCATTCTTTATTATTCTGTTGGAATATCCTGTCTGTGCGTTTTACACCGGACCTGGTTCCGTTATTTATTATTCTATTGGAATAACCTGTCGATGCGAAGTACCGCATGCATGGTGATTTCTGTTGTTATTTCATTCTTTATTATTCTGTTGGAACATCCTGTCGGTGCGAATTTTGCCTGACCTGGTTCCGTTATTTATTATTCTGTTGGAATAACCTGTTTACGCGAAGTACAGCATTCATGGTGATTTCTGTTGTTATTCCATTCTTTATTATTCTGTTGAAATATCCTGTCGGTGCGTATTACGCCTGACCTGGTTCCGTTATTTATTATTCTATTAGAATAACCTGTCTATGTGAAGTACCGCATACATGGTGATTTCTTTTGTTATTCCATTCTTTATTATACTCAGTTGGTTAAAGTTTTGACTACTATACTCCATGAAATTAGTGGAATATCCTTGATATTTGCGCTTCATCCAGTATCTTTTTATGGAAATATTCTTCTGAGCATTCTTGAATTTTACTCTACAATGAAGTATCATGTTGACAATTTGGACGTTATTAGTTCCTGTATAAATTAATTTTTGAACTTGTTTTATTGAATTATTATGTCATTGTCATTATCCTCATGTTTATATTATGTTGAAAGTCATCTGTGGCCTGTAGTGCATAGATGGACTTGGTATGATTATGACCAGGGAATATTCGGTATAATCATGACCGTAATGTTACAAATGATATTGAAAAAGTCCTCATTGACCCGTAGTGCATTGATGGACAATTTTTGGTATGATTATGGTTATGGATTCTCTTCGGCCAAGGGAGCAAAGATGAATTGTTTTATGGCATGATCAAGACCGTTGATGAAAACACAATTATCTTTGGCCCGTAGTGCATGGATAATTCATGGTCGTGATACTAAATAATATCCTTGGCCTGTAGTGCAGGGATGATTTGAATTATTTATTAAGCAGAGTCTCAGCGATAAAAGTGATGAAAAACCTTTTAAATCTTAGAAGATAGTAGATTTATTCTCTACTTGACTCTTCTAATGGATTGTTTGTTTCGCTGCAGTTAAACTTGATGTCTATTGTATTTTATCAGTTTAACATTGTTGAAGACTAATAATAATTTATTCTACATTATCTTAGTCATAATATTTCTTACTGGGCTAGTTGAGCTCACCCTTTCCTTCACTGTTCTCTTCAGAAAATGAGAATATAGATGGGACGAGTCGGGGAACGGATTGACAGTCCAGATGATAATATTAGTAGTCCTCATTATTCTGTTAAATAGTGTGATAGTAAATGTAATAAGGACTTCTTTGAGTGTGGATATTGTCTAGATGACAGTATTCTTATTAAAACTCTCAGTTTATGTTTTGTCGTATTGTTAACATGACAACTGTATTATTAAGTTATATTTGAATTTTTTACCATGTATTTGGCTACTCAAGATGGGTGATGTATATCTGTTTTGGGGGTGTCACACACACACACACACACACACACACACACACATATATATATATATATATATATATATACAATCCGGTTCCTATCAGGGATCTTGGATTTTCTTAAATGATGAACTTTTTTTGCTTTTTTTTAAAACAACTAAAATAAATAAATAATATTTTATGGAACTGGAATTTTTTCATAATATAGTGTTTTGGGTGTGATTTGGATACATATAACAAAACAGGTCTGTACAGTAAAAATACTGTATTATGAAAAAATTCCAGTTCCATAAAATATTAAACTTTTTTAGTTGTTTTAAAAAAAAGTAAAAAAAAGAAGAAAAGTCCGTCATTTAAGAAAATTCGGGATCCCTGATAGGATCCTATATATATATATATATATATATATATATATATATATATATATATATATATATATTGGTAATGCCAAGACCTTTCCACGCGCCTCAATCACGTAAGACACGTTCGATCCTGCACAGTAAACACGACAACACCAAAAGCTTGACGGCTTCGACCGTCGGGGGATAACTCCGGCTTGAGAGTCAGTACAGGCGATCACAAGGTTAACAATGGAGGAAAATATATCTAGTGTATTGAGAGAGAAAAATATCAGTTACCCTTTCTTGTGTGATTTCCTTGCTCACTTATACTCTCAGGTTCGATTTCCCGTGCCACCCACTCTCCTCTGACATAGCCCTCCACTCCTGGTGATCTCAGTCGACTACAAGCAGCTCACCTTCTCCATCCCATCACTGTTCTCCACCACCGGCTGACTAGATCCCATCCATATTAATGTATGGCAGAGATAACAATCAACTATTATCTTTTCTCATCATCACCGGTCAAAGCCCAAAATATAGATATTTAGTCATCTAATGGATCGGTCCAACAATTCGGCCCAAGACATTCAAGTTCCAACCAAGGTAATCCACTGACTTGGCCCAACGACTAGGCCCAATAACATCAAGATCCAATAGTGATAACCCAATGGATCTACCAAAGAGTTCGACCCAATGTACATAAAATATCATGACCCAACATTGCACCCTAGTTTTTTTTATTAAACAGACTGTTTAATAGAAAACTATGAACGGTCCATGATATAAGAAAATATGATAGGATCAAAAGAGGCCCAAATGAAAACCAACCAAAACACATCTGGTAAATATCATATAGCAAGATAAACTAAAATCGAAAGTCCAACTGAGAGGCCCAATGTGGTTAATATCTTTTCAAATTCACTATCATTACTGTCAATTAATGCGCCGTCTTCGTGTACCTAGAACAACTGAAGGGACAAATGTTATAAAACCCTTATCCCCCAAAATTGACAGCTTTACCAACTCATTTTGAAAATTAGGTGCCTTGAGCTTCTCTCTTCCTCTCGATCTCTATCTCTGTAAATCTTCAGCAATGGCTTCCCAAGAATCCGGTCAAGAAAATCCTATTGAGGTAACTCCCATCACCTCCATTCCTCCTAGCCCAAGCCCTACCAAAGGGTCTTCGGGCTCCAACCCTAAATCAACCGCTACTCCTAGCAAAAATCCACTTCCGAAACCAATTCCTCCACCATCTGAATTTTTTAAGAACACAGAACGTTTTTCTCATGCCAACACCCCTTCCACGGTTACCGAGATCGAATTACGCAACATTCGGACCCGGTATCAAATTCCAGACACCCATCAACTGAGAAGGTCTTCCTCCTATGAGAGGCTGTATCAAAGGCCGGATGGTTGGACTGCCATTCCATTTACAATCTTAGAGAAGGGAGTCTGTTTTTCTCTTCTTCCCTTTCTGGTTACTCTCTTAGGGTTTATTGGTGTCGGATTTGCCCAATTTGTCCCGAACTCATATATCCACATTAGACTTTTTTTTCTACTTATTACGCCGATAAATCTCGTGAAAAGGGGTTTAAATCTCTGAGTAAACAATCCTTGAAACCCGGCAAAAACATTTAGAGGCGTTCTTTGATAAATACCCCTTCGAGTAATAAGGGATGACACAAGGAATGGTTCTTTGTCAGAGGACCAGAGATATCTTCTCTCCCGGATTGGACTACTACTAAGAAGTTATCTGCAGATGTTGGGGATATCTCCGAAGAACGCATTAATGAAATGATAATGCTTCTAGAGAACTTCCCGAAGAAAGAGTGGAGCTACGGACTTCTTACCAAACAGGCGTGGTTATACGACCACAAACGTAAGTATCGAATTGTTCTTTTACCTAATTTCTGAAACTTCGTGATAATATTAGTTCTGAATTGTTGTCATATACTCCTTGCAGTGTCTCTGATCAAACCAACCTCTTCAGACATGAAAGATCTTGAAGATTTCTTGTCTATGAAAGATTCAGAATCCCCCGGTGAACCTTCAACTGCTGAACCTCCTACTGATGAGCCTCCAACGGGTGAAATTCAAACAATTGATCCTCAGTATACCGACGCTCCTTCCACAACCGAACCTGTTCCTCCTCGCCGAAAGAAGAGAGCAATTCAAAAAGCCAAACCCACTCCTCCACCAACTTATAACGAGAGTTTTCTTGACCTTCCTCTGGATGAACGGAGTTGAGTCATCCGTACCAAAAAGAGGAGGACAAAAGTAACCCCGCTTATGGCCGAAGAACTCTGAGTACCTTCTGCCGATCTCCCCCCCAGTCATACCTGTGGAGATTGTCATTTTTGAAGAGGAACTAGAAAGAGCAAGCAGAGCCTACTCCCTCCCTGACTCGCAAAAGAAAACACTCTTCAAGTGATCAACCAGAAATTATAGTCAAAACTATACCAGTCTAGCCATCTCCGCCTCGAACTGCTTATACCCAACCATCACCACCTCCTGAATAACCCCCAATTTCTCCATCAAGGCCATCCTCTTCTGAAGCCAGGCCTGAAACCGTGGCTTCCTCTACTCTTTGGCTAGAATTGAACAAGCAATTCCCCTTCCAGCTCTATGATTCCATTGTCCATGATACCGACGATCATAGATTTAGTAATAGCTCAATCATGGACCTGATTGATGAGGGAATGAAATATCAGGACAAATTAAGCTACTTTTTTAATTTCTCTACTTATCCTCTTAATTATTTATTTGAAACTGATAGGCTAATGATGAACATGTGCAAGCAAATGCTGTCTTAGGGTGCCTCCGTCCTAAATACAAAGAAGCTGAAGCTGAGGAGGATGCTGCCCAAAGGGAAAATGCCATACTAAACTCTGCGTTGGCGAAGGAAAGAGGTGATCACAACATCACCCAGTTTAATAATGAATGTCCTCGGAAAGATCTTGCCCAAACTAAAGAACAACTAGAGAAGATGAAGGCAGATCACTGGGTGATCACCGATATGAACGTGGATCTGGTTCGAAGGAACGAAGTCCTCATTCAAAAAAGTGAAACCCTGGCGAAGACCAATAAAAGCCTAGCTCTCCAAGTGAATGAGTTTGAGACCAGAGAGCTACGTTATCTGAAGGAGCGCCAGAAGATTGACGACTAGGTTCGGGAACTTCAAGCCCTTAGAGACTTAGGTCCTCCTTTGACCTAAAAGCTCCGTAAAGATATCCAAATGAACTACCAAAAATTAGCAGAGCTGAATGAGGAGATTGTTCGGATGTTTTTTGAAGGGTACGAAGAATGCCGAAGCGAAGGAAAGACAAAACTTGTCGAAGCTAAGGTAGACCCTTCTATCCTCGACTCATCGGATGGCGAAGATGATGTTTAATCACGACTTCTCTTAGTTTAAGAGCTATTATAAACTTCTATAAAAAGTTCTATCTTTTTATGTAACTAGTCAAATATTAATGAAATATCAATTTCATATCTTATGACTTCTGTGTAATTTATTTCTTGTCAATAATTCAGTATCAATCAACTTGAAAAATGTACAAGCTTTTTTTAAACTTAACTTAAACTGTTAATCAAGTAAATCATATAACAGTTAAGATCAATAATAATACAACCCGAACTCAACACTTAAACAAAATAAGGTAAGAAATTAATGCAATACTTATAGTTACCGAAGTGTGAGATAGATCTTGTAAAAGATTAATCATGTTGAACCTCCTTGCACCATTTAGAATTTGTTTACCACTCGGGGCCTAACAAATTCATAAGGGCCGCCTGCCGGATAGGCTACCATCAAATGGTCAACGAATCCACCCGAACCTCCTTTCATCCATGAAATTTGTTTACCACTCGGGGCCTAACAAATTTATAAGGACCACCTGCTAGATAGGCTACCATCGAATGGTTAGCGAGTCGATCCGAACCTCCTTTCATCCATGAAATTTGTTTACCACTCGGGGCCTAACAAATTCATAAGGACCACCTGTCAGATAGGCTACCATCGAATGGTCTGCGAGTCCACCCGAACCTCCTTTCATCCATGAAATTTGTACCAATGAAGAGAAGATAAGTTGGAAAAAAAATCTTTTATTGATAATGATTCAAATATTTACAGACTCCGGTATACTGACACTATCTTTACTGAAAATACTTCCGAAGCCTACCAGCATACCAAGTATTCTTGATTTCAGACCCATCTAATGCCCTTAACCGATAAGTTCCTGACTTCGGTACTTCAATGGCTTCATAAGGACCTTCCCAGTTCAGCATTAGCTTTCCCAAATTCTGAGGCATAGATGTTTCGACTCTTCTGAGGACGAAATCTCCTACTTTAAATCTTCAAAGCTTTACCCCTTTATTTTAATGCTTAGCTACTCTTCGCTGATAAGTTGTAGCGCCCCCAAAATCGAGACTATTTTCCTTCCCGATCTTGTTCGTTAATACTACCTTGTTCTAGCTTTAAAATATTATTTAATGTTAAAATAGCTAAAAATTTCAGAATAATTAAATTTTTTTTTCAGTCATCCATTCCCTGAATCGCAACCTTTATAATTCTTTCTTATACTAAAATCATATTTATTATATGATTTGTATAATTCGTGTAAATGTATTAAAAGCTTAAGTCTCAATACTTCATATCTTTTATATTGATGATTCATTCATTTTAGAATCATATCTATTCTAATTTCAGAATAAACATTCTTTATCCATTCAACATTTCAAACTATACATAACTGCCAATTACATTTGACACAACTATCAATCATAGATTTATACCATTTCTAATTCAAGGAAATGTATTCATTTTTGCACATCGTTCAATCTTCATCATCCGTATAGCAAGTAATATTGCCTAACATCTTTAACCTGCAAAAAGTTTGTGTTTGCAAGATTGAGCTCGATAACCCAACAAATTTAACAGTCTATCATGTTTCACATAGCACACAATTCCATATGCACTATATTTCCTTATTTATGCATATCTTCCAGAAACATTTATTCTTTACTATGCATATCCTACATGCAATAATAATTCCTTACAAAGCATACATTCATGCATTATACATTTCTAATTTATCGAGTTATATTATACAACATGTGCTATCACATATCACATATAAATTGAGTTCCATAACCCAATTAACTTAGTCATATTTTGACTTTAACAATTCATAAAGCATGATATGTAACTCACCACATAATCACATTTAATCCACAAACATCATAGAACCGAAAAACTTGCCTTGATTGGAGATTACCACAAAATTTAAATTAGAGTTTCTCCACAATTCCTACAGAATTATATTTACATGCACACACATATTAGATAATCGAATATGTTACAAAACATGAATGTATATTCATCAATAACGATTATTAGTTTTATACAAACTAATATTACTTATTCTTACTCAAAACGAATATTAGTTTATTTAGAAACTTAATTCATTTTAACCTTTCTAAACCAAATAAAGGTCCCTCACATTTGAGTATATAAATATTTTACACTTTGAAGATTCAATCATTTATATTCCGCTTTAGGAATATCTTATGTCTTTACTCATTAATTCAGGACTTAAACAGCTAATAAATAGCTTTTATAGTAAAATTCAATTTACTATATTATTCCTTTAATATAAATAATTTTTATATTATTATTATTTTTTTAACTCATCATATTTCCAAGCAATACTAAACAGCCCCACAAAATAATAGCAACCCAAACTTGGCTCAACAGCCCCAAGCTTAGCTTTTAGCTTGTAGATTCAATTATATTACATTGTAACTATGTTATAGATCTTATACACTCATTTATTTAGAAATAATAACCCAAAATTTATGGGTAAATTATCAAAATGTACCATAACGCCAAAAATGGCTCACTAAACACTGCTATAGAAGCAGCTCGCTACTACCAATGGGTAGCAGCCCCTACTTCTTAGCTCTTGTTTTGATAGCTTCTCATTCCTCGTAACTTTGATTCGTTCATGTTGAAAGTTTGAATATTATATAGGTTGTATACCCACCCATTTTGGAAAAACTAACCAACATTTTGAATAATTTAAATGCGTCAATTGAAACGGAGAGCTCAAAGGAGCCTTCAACCACTGCCACCGCAGTGCGTTGCTGCTGCACGCAGCTGCCATGGTCAGCAGGCCTCTTCGTGACGAGGCCACTTTGCGATTTTGTAATTTTTAATTCGCAAGTTAGTTTTTTCCCAATTTTGGATATGGTATAAACACCATAAGAGAATATATTTAGAAAATATAAGCCACCCATTTCAGAAACTTTAAACAGTCCAAACAAAGCTCCAAAAATGCTCTGTCATAACAGTTTTTAATAGTTTTCCAGCTTGACCCTGTTGCGCTAAAACAGTCATAACTTCTTCGTTTCAAAACATTTTTGAGATATTTTTGAGCCCACGCGAAGATAGCTTTCAGGGATACAACTTTTGTCTCACGATGATTTTCCAAAATCCGAACACATCAGTCCAAAAATTTAAACAAAGAAGGTTGTTCGGGATTGGTTGAACAGTTTTATTACGCTCCTTCCGAACATCATAACTACCTCATCCGAAGTCGGAATTAGTCCGTTTCGGAGTCTATGGAAAGCTTAATCAGTGTACTACAACATATCAAAAGCCCAGAAGTTTTAAAGCACAAGAATTTGATGAAATTGCCCCCGTTTCAGACTGCCCTGAAACTGTCCATTTTCTACTACCGAAAACAGAACTGTTTTGGTTTAAACAGTTTCTACACCATGAAAACTCAACATTTTTGAGTGCTACCACTTGGGTTAACTACTAAACACATATATCTAACATCCCTTTTTGACGGATCGCAAAAATAATGCATAGACTTAAAATGGTGGATTTTCAAAGTACATAGAAATTTTGGATTTCTAAACTAGAAAAAATTTATTTTTCTTTTCTTTTGGTTTCAAACCAAATCAACACCCAAAATAGCTAAATCCATACATGAATCCATATAAATCACATAGATTATAGGGTTTGGGCATCATACTCAAAAACCCCCTTAATCAAATATATAAAAAAAAATCTAGAGGGATTATACCTTTGCTTTTCTTTTTTTTCTTCTTCTTCCTTCTTCCTTCTTCCATGGGTGGCCTTCCCTCTCCTCCCATCTCCTCCAAGGCTTCCGATCTCTCCCTTCATGGGGTGCTGTTTCTCTCTTCTTCTTTTTCCCTCTCACGTTTCTCTCTTTGATAACTAAGAAGTAGGGAAAATAAAATGAAGTAAAAGATGAGAGATATTAAAATATCTTCTTATCTCCTCTCCTTTCCACCTCTAATTGCCGTGCCTCTTCTTCCTTCTCTATTTCAGCCACTTGGCCATCTAATCTCCCACATATCTTATTTTAATTAATTGCTTTATTGAATGTCCAAAATGCCCATCACTAATTGATTTTAAAATTGGGTCATTTAATTCATCTTTTGGCTTTCACTTAATCCTTTGGCCATGTAATATTTACATAGTTCAATCATTCCCATTTTATCCCACCCTAAATATTTAATTGGAGTATCCATTCTAAATATTTAATTAGAGTATCCATTCTAAATATTTAGAATTTAAATCATCACTCTATTACATTAAATTCTATAACCCAACTAAACTTATTTTTAATTAAGTTATAAAATTAATAACTTGAGATAATAAAAATATATCTCTTAATTTAATATAATTTTTAATATTATTATTCTCCCACAAGTGGGCATAGTTGAGCCCTTAATTATTTCCATTAAGCTAGCAATTTTACTTGTTTTACTTGCTAACAAAACTAACTTGGGCTTTCAATCCTAAATAAATTGGGTCATGATAATACTTGTCCCACACATAATATAATGAGCTAGATTAATAATTTAATCGCACTTAAACCATATTATCTACAAGTCTCTTGCTTAATTAATTAATTGGGTTTGTTTAAATAATATAACCTCCTTAGTCCATTAATTCCAAGTCTCTTGGACTTTATTTAAATTCTTGGGCTATAACCTTATTATAGTCCATTACTTTTAATTCTATTACATTCTACCCTTATCATTAAATTAGGGTTTACATACACTCAAGTGAAATAAAAATTCTTACTTAAGTACATTTAATTTCTTAACCTAATTAGACTTGCTATAATTAGGCTATAAAATTAATTAACTGAGATGTATAAAATAAATCTCTTATAATTGGTATATATTCTAAATACCATAATTCTCTCATCTTATAACCCTTAAATTATTAAATTCTTCATTCCTAATATATAATTAGGATTACACTAGTTTATTTTATTTGTTTATGTAATAAACAAATTTAAACCATCACATAATCTTCATATTCTTTTACTCACATATTCGAACAAAACAATTTAATAAATTGTGACATGTTCCACAATTCTCTTAAATTAGGTCACTACTATAAAAATAAAATATTAGGACCACTAAATAACGATAACCATTTAGGTTATTTAATTATCACACCTAATATATATATATATATATATATATATATATATATATATATATATATATATATATATATAAGGTTACTTAACTTAATTCTTACTTCACTTTTATATACAAGATAAATGTATTCACATTATATAATGTATATTTATTTACTCATATCCATAATTCACATAATCATAACATATCTCATTTCTCACACTAATTTTGACTTTTCTCCATAAAAAGTCAACTGTTGACTTTGACCAAAAGTCAACCTTTACATATTTTGTGTTTACTGTCCATTCTGACTACACATGACATTCCGGACGCAACCGAGCAGTCCATGCTTTAAAATTCTATCTCTAACTCAAATTGAGTTTTAAATTACTCCATTCTCATTACTAATCGTATTAACTAACGACTTTATACTTATTCAAATTCTTATTTGTTAGTCAAGGCCAACACTCAAGCTATGTTAATCACTAACATAGTTTTATCCGGATCCTTAATATCATTAACTCGATTCATCATTCCTCTTGCTAAAATATATAGCACCTTACTAAGTATATATATTTCTATACATATACTTATCTTCGTCTAACCTCATAGCATCTCTTCATGTGAAATCTTATCTCCAATAATAAAATTTCCATATGTACTTATAAAACATTTCTTAGACTATTCAGTTCACATCGAATTTACAGGTATCGTAATACCTTATCCTTGATATTCCTTCAAGTACATATTAATTCATTTCTAGGGTTTAGAAATTTTGTAACCCATATTTTCTCTATTCACATTCGAATATCAAACCATATAGGTTTTACTTGAAAATTTTAAACAAATCCTCAAATTCTCATCTAGGTTTTATTCTTTAACCTTTATTCTAATCATTCAAGATTTTAAAAATTTTCGGGTTGTCACATAAGCTGCTAGCTTTATCAAAGCTACATCGCTGACTTCTTCCAACAAGTCCATGTTGATATTCAGTCCTCCATCATTGTATATTTCTTTAAACTGACTAACCCGAAGACTAGTAGATCCAATCTCTACAAGGACTAAGCATCAGTACCATAAGCCAACCTAAATGGTGAATCTCCCGTAGTAGTCCTCGCTATAGTCTGATACGCCCATAATACGCTGAGCAGTTCTTCGAGCCATCTTCCTTTAGCCTCATCTAATCTACGCTTGATCCCATTCAGAAGCGTCCTGTTGGTTACTTTGACCTGTCCGTTAGACTGTGGATGAGAGACTGAAGTCTTTCTATGCTGAACCCCCAGCTCTTTCAAAAATGCTTCAAACTTTGATCCCATAAACTGGCGTCCGTTGTCCGATATTACCACCTTCAGAATGCCAAAACGAAACACTACAGATTCTTTTAGAAACTTCAAACACTCCTGTTCCGTTATCAATCTAAGTGACTTTGCCTCTACCCATTTGGTCATATAATCAATGGCAACTATAATAAAGCTGACTTGACCTTTAGCTTTCGGCAATAGACCCAGTATATCTACCCCCAGACAACAAAGGGTGTAGGAGATAGAATCGAGTATAACTCTTCTGGTGGCTGATGTGGGATAGGACTATTCAATTGACACTTTTGACATTTCTTCATATACTCGGTAGCCTCCTTAAGAATGGTAGGCCAGTAGTAGCCCTACCAAAGTACTTTGTAAGCTAACGACTTAGCAGCCATATGGTCACCACGGATACCTTCGTGAATCTCTCGAAGAGTATATTCAGCTTCGGATGGAACCACACACTTCAATAATGGAGACAAAAAAGCCCTTTGATAAAGATCCCCATCAATAAGAACAAAATTAACACTTTTGTACTTAACTTTCTTAGCCAGCATCTGGTCCGAAAGAAGGACGCCATCTGCCAGATATTTTAGATATGGAGTCAGCCAACAGTTAGAATGTTCAGCACAAATCACCGATTCATGTTGGATACTAGGTTGCTGCAGAATCTCCAAATAAACTGATCCATCAAAATTACTAGCATCTATAGTAGCCAGCTTTGATAATGCATCGACAATAGAATTATCATTATGCTCAACACCTTGAAACTTATAGGAGAGGAAATATTGAAGCCGATCCTTCAACTCTGCCAGGTACTTGATCATTTTCGGTCCTCGAGCTTTATATTCCCCTGAAATTTGCTTGACGACTAGCTGAGAGTCACTATAGATGATTAGCTTCTAAACTTCAAGACTCTTCGCCAGTCGTACTCCTGCTAGCACTAATTCATACTCTGCTTCGTTATTTGTTACTCAGAACCCAAATCTGATAGCCTGCTGCACATTGAATCCCTCCGGACTTGTTAAAATAATCCTTGCCCCACCGATGTCCGAAGTAGAAGACCCATCTGCATACAGCGTCCAGGAACTCTGATTGTGTTGAAGTAATACAACTGCTCGGTCAGAACTCTGATTGTGTTGAAGTACTGCAACTGCTCAGTCAGACACTTCAGCTTCTACCAAACCGTCATCAGCTTCTGAAAATGAACACTCTACCATAAAATTTCCCAGAGCTTGACCTTTTATAGCAGTTCAGGGATGATACTCTATGAAAAATTGAGACAATTCCATTGTCCAAGCAGCAAGTGTCCCTGATACTTAAGGCTTGCCCATAACCTTCTTCAGAGGCTGATCTATGTAAACCACCAAGAGCCGACCTTGAAAATATTACCTAAGCTTTCAACTAGCTATCATCAAAGCAAATGCAAATTTCTCAGTATTTAGATACCGTGTCTCCGCATCCCTAAGGACATGGCTTACATAGTAAATCAGATGCTGTTTACCCTAACTTCTCGTACCAACACTGCTCCTACTGCCAATGAAATTGCTGCCAGATACAAATATAATGGCTCAGCAGGAGCTGGATTCACCAAAAAAGGTGCCAAAGATAAATACATTTTTATTCCTTTGAAGGCGTTTTCACATTCCGAAGTCCACTGAAACGTCTTTGCATTCTTCGACTCTTTCAACGTATCAAAGAATGACAAACATCTTTCTGCCGATTTAGACATTAATCTCCTCAAAGCTTCAATTTTCCCTGTTAGCCGTTTAATATCTTTAAATGATTGAGGAGTCTTCATGTTCAGAATAGCTTGAATCTTCTCTGGATTGGCTTCGATACCCTGCTGGCTGACCAAATAACCCATGAATTTCCCTGTACCAAGATCGAAGGTGCACTTGGTCGGATTTAGCCTCAAATTGTGATGACGGACTGTTTGAAAGCATTTTTCTAGATCGTCCAAGTGCTTCTGCACTATCATGCTCTTCACTATTATGTCATCGACATATACTTCCATATTCCTCCTCAGCTGCTTTCAGAAGATGAAGTTCCTCATCCTTTGATAAGTGGCTTCAGCGTTTATCAAGCCAAACGTCATCTTCTTATAGGCATACAACGAATGATGCGTAATGAATGTCGTCTTCAGTATATCCTCTTTACACATAGAAATTTTGTGATAACATGAAAAAACATCCATAAAGCTAAGTAATGCATACCCCAAAGTCGCATCGATGAACTGATTAATGTGAGGTAGAGGATAGAAGTTCTTCGGGTAAGATTTATTTAAGTCCGTGTAATCAATACAGACTCGTCACTTTCCATTCTGCTTTTGGACTAGCACCGCGTTCGCCATCCATTCCGGGTAGTCGATCTCGAAGATGAAATCTGTAGCCAGCAACTTTGCAATTTGTTCATCAATGATCCTTTGTCGCTCGGGTGCAAAAATTCGTCTTTTCTGCCGAACTTGCTTCTTTGATGGATCCACTTCTAACCTGTGTTCTGCAATTTTTCGGCTTAATCTGGGCATATCATTAGGTTCCCACGCGAAGATATCTGCATAACATCGTAGAAGTTCTATAAGGTTCATCTGGAGAGGTTCCAGCAGACCCGAACCTATCTTCACCGTTTTGTCCTTATTGCCAGGAATCAGCTCGAACTCTTCTGTCTCTCCAGCTGGCATGACCAATAGTTCTGAACTGCTTTCAGTAAAGGGCTCAATCTCTATCGCCATAGTCTATTTCTGCTTGCTAACCCCTATTCCCGAAGCAATCACAGTATTCCGATAGCAACGTCTAGCTAGATCCAAGTCCTCTACTACCTCACCAACTCCATGTGCTGTTGGGAACTTGATTTTGAAATGAGGGATTTATTAGTTCCCAGTAGGCACAATATAGATCTAGAAGGGGGGGTTTAATAGATCCTTTAATTTCAAATATTTTTTCTCTTTTATTTTGTATTGCTCATTAAGTTGCATATGACCAACATAAGAATCTTTTCAAGAACATCAGAATAAGTAAAAGATCCCCTTCATTGATCTATTCATAATCATACATACATTGTTCGTAGAGTTAGTTCAGTGGTAAGCAATTAAAACATATATAGCAGTTATAGCAGTTAATATACATAAAGTTAATGACATAAAGTAAAAGACATAAGGGTTTTAAGTGGTTCAGAGACTCAAGCTCCTAATCCACTCTTCTTCTTTCAACTAGCAGGATTTCCACTAAGGAAAGGCAGCTCCCTGAATCACTAAGATTCCTTTAAGGCCAGCAGCCTTGGGACTTCAGTTAACTAAGAATTCTTCAAGGCCAACAGCCTTGGAACTCTTCTAGTTCCCTAGGAACTCTTCAACCCCAGCAGGCTTGGAACTTCATTTAGTCCCTCTGGACAAGGACCCCTCACGCCCTGGCTTGTTGTTGTTGTTGTTGTTGTTGTTGATGCTGAGCTGCTAAGATGTCATTAGGCTTTGAACATCTTTTGTACTTAGCAGCTTGGTGTGGTCCTCTTTGCATTCTGCTTTGAGTCTGGACCACATCTTCTTTTGGAGCAGCTGATCTTTGCTCTTTTTACCTCATCTTCATCTAATGTCAGCTGTGCACCATCACCATCTGGATTTTCTAAGTCTCTAAGCTTTTGATAGACTTCGTTTGGCACTTAGCAATCCCTGAACCTTTCTTGAATGTTTAGCAGACATGGTTCTACACTTGTTCAGTTTTAGCTTTAGGTTCATGGTGATTCGTAGAGTGGCTCTCCTTATCTTCTTTGTGCTCAGCCACTCTTCTGAATGCTCTCTTCTTGGCCTTCTCGGCTCTCAGCTTGGCTGTTATCTTTAGTTGCATTATCATCTTTGTTGAGTGAAGCTTTAGTCTATTTGAGTTCTTCTTCAAAGCTACTTCACTTCCACATATGTAGCCTCACTGTCACTGAGACTTGTTCTATTGATCTTTGGTGGAACTCGTAGAGTCAACAATAAGATTCCCAACAACTCAACGATTCTGCAACTTCGCAATTATCAGCACCCTTGATCTTCGAGGCTCTGTTGATTTATACTGCTTCCCAATCTTCCTATTGGAAAATTGCCGTTGAAAGCAAATCAAATTGTCTCGGAGATCTCGAGTTATTTGGTGCAGACTGCAAATGTGACATGACACCTTTTTCTGACTTTCTGACACTGCAGTCTACTATTTCACCTACCCCATCAGATATATTACTTTGATATCTCGAGCAGGTTGATGACTTTATTTCACCCTTCTGATTCATCGATCAGAGGTTGTCCTTGCATCGATGCTCTCAATAAGCTTTTGTTCGAATGCCATTCTTCAGATTGAACCGTTGCCAATGCTTCAATCCTTAGTTGGTCGAACTCTACGATTCTGATGCACTTCTTCTTGGACTTGATCGTAGTGTCTGATTGACATGTAGAGTCAACACTACGATCTCGAGGAGTGTTCACTTGATCTTCAGTGTAGAACACCTCTTCCTCCTTTTGTGTAGTGCTTCTATACTTCTGTTTACCTTGACTATTCACAGACACTGATGGCTTGATTTCTTATTTCTGGCCCCTTTTGAATAATGAGACACTTCAAATTTGTGGCGTGTCCAACTCGCTTTCTCCTTGTGATCTCCCGTTTACTTATCATCAATGGACTGACCCAATGCTTAATCACTTTAGCCTTATTATTTAGAGGCTGACCAGTATCTTTGTGTATACTCCATCAGTTCCTTCTTCATTTGGTAAACACTACGATCCTGGTTACTTCCATGATCTTTGTCATCTTTCCACTTGACAGCTACTGCACATGCTGACTTTCTTTAGTTAGCTACTGAAGTCTTCTTATGATCATCTTGTGGAAGTCTTCATCTTAAATGGATTCAAAACTCAATCTGGATGCTGATTGGGTTGATGCTTAGATCTTCTATTAGCTTGTATGCCATTCATTGAGTGCTCTCTGGCTACCTTTAAGTGAGATGTATCTTTTCAGTACCAACTAGAGGCTTCATTCCTTTGGATATTCTAGGAGTGCTCAATTATTAAGAATCGTGTTTGCTCTACAATTCTACCTTGACTTTGTGAGCACATCTGTTGAGGTCTTAGCTCTGCACTCTACGATTCAACTTCGGCTATGCAGACACTACGACTCCGAGATCAGATCTTGACACTCTACGATTTTTGTCATTTTGCTTGTTGTCTTCATCTGATCTTGCTCAACTACGATCTCTGCCTTTGATATGATCAGTAGACTCTACGACTCAGAGTGTAGTCTACGATTCTTGACTTGGCTTCGGCAGATGCTCGGTCGGCTCGTAGGCAGGCTGTCTCTACGATTCTGAACATGACTTCCTCAGCAAACTACGGCTCTGAGGAAGCTTTACTCGACACACTACGATCCTTCCTTGTCTCTCTTGGAAGTCTACGAACTCCGAGATCTACTATCTTGCAGATTACTATTCTGCCTTGATGGTTCTCGAGTTTTCCTTGACTCTCTTGGCAGACTACAATTTCTGGTGCAGTGCTCGACGATCAGACAAGCCTATGTATTACATCATAAGATCAACCTAACATGTTTGATCTTTCTATGTTTATCATTTCTTTTTAAGGACTTTACAAAGATGTTTTGCTTATGTAGGATCAACCTAACATATTTGATCAATTCATTCTAAGTCCTTGTACATATACTTCTATAATCTATCAGAGGACTTTATAGCTTTTCTTAATGCAAGCATACTTACATATTCATTCATATGTATATCATAATCAAATCATATATAAATAGGAATATCATTCACATGTTTATTCTTGAAAATCTCCCCCTATTTGATTATGACAAAAATAATAACTGCATATGCATGTTATGAATGAATCTTATATACAGTGAGCTGCTGTATTTCTAAAACAGATAATCATGAATGTCATTTATAATAATATGGAATTTAGTACACTGACATTTTACATCATGGATCCAGAATATACCTAACTAGTTAGAGATGTACCTCTTTGGCTCCATATATGTTTCCAGGATGTCTATTGATCATCTACTCATCTATTTGGTCTGTTTGCTCCCACTCCCCCTGGGATGTTGACTTCATTTCTTTTGTCTGCTCCTTCACTTCTTCTTCTGGCTCCCCCTCAGATGATGACTCAGCTACTTCTTGTGCTGTTGTCTTCTTTGTCTTCTTCTCTTCTTTCATTTTGCTCTTATTGCTCTTTCTTGAGTGCCTCTTTCTATGCCTCTTTTTCTTCCCCTTTTTGTCATTAATCACTTGAGAAATCTGTTCCATGTTGGAAATTAGTTGCTCCATCAGGTAGGAGGACTTACTGACTTCAATCTTGAGGTCTTGTTGGCTCAACTCAAGTTGCATAGACAAAGACTGATTCATGTTGTCAATCTTGTCAGAGAGGACTTTGGGTTGTTCTTCATTTGCCTTTTGCACTCGTAGAGCTTTAGCCTTTTGATTATGTATGGCCTTCAGATAGATGTGATCTCTCTTTTTGATTTTAAGAGATACATCAACCATCGTTGCTTGGAGTTTGTCTTAAACTGGATGATCTCCTGTTGCGGTCATCACCATCTTTGACTCCTCATTAATTAGAGATAATTTCTCAACTAGCTCAGCAGAATTTTTCAGCAGCTCCTGCTCCATAGGAATTTGGTCATCTGGTTGGATAACTTCTTGTTGAGCACTAGATTGGAATCTATGATTTTCGTCCTTGGATAGATTTTTGAAAGTGTTGAAAATCTGAAAGATCGTTGATTACCAATCGATATTGGAAGATAAAGGGATGTTGGGCAACAGTGCTTGAGCAGATGAAGGTTTCTCATCTTGAACTTGAACAATATCAGTAATAGAGTGAACAGACTCTGCGAATATCTCCTTGGTCATAAACCTTCTACCTTCTGAGTCCACTCTATGGTCGTAGGGAATATAGTGATTTTCAGCATGTCGATAGACTTTGTAATGGGGCTGGTCATTGATCATCATGGTTGCAAACTTCTTTACCCTGGGGAAGTTTTGTGACACAAGTTTCAAATTTGGAAACTAAGAGTAGCACCAGCTGAAGTAACTCTCATCTCTCTCATTATGTTCTTTTCGCCAAGGCATCTATGGAAAGAACCATCTCAGCAGAAGATCTTCAGAATTGTACAATATAGTTGTGCAATCTAACTCCATATTTTTCCAGTTATGAAGCACTTCATCTGTAGTCATTCTTACAACTCAAAGTTGTTCATTCCCATGACTTATCCATCTTGCTGCTGGCTCAGCTGGTGGTTCATCAAAGACTTTCACTATAATTCTTCTGCTAATTCTGGCTGGAGAGAGAACAGGATAGTATTCTGGTTCCTCTGATTCCTGATGTGCAGAATCAGAATCTTTCTCTATCTCTTCCCTTTTTGAGCCTGAATCTTGCTGATTCCTTTCATCAGATTTATCAGTGAATTTTTCTTGTTTGTCTTTATTTTCAGAGCCTTTTCTAACATCTTCTCTTTCGGATTCATCTTCTTCACTACTGGTCCTTTCTTCAGCATTTTCTTCCTATAATTCAGATTCATCATCACTTAATTCAATTATTGCATTAGAGTGTTCACTTCTCTTTTTGGAGGAAATTTGAGCAATTAATTTGTTGCTCTTCCTTCTTCTTGGAGGTTCAGCTATGAGAAAATTAGATTCTTCTTCTTCTTCAGACTCTGAGGCCTTTGAGTCATCAGGCGAGCTTCCTTGATTTTTAGCATTGGTGGGAGCATGTCTTTCTTCTTCAGAATCACTATCATTTATGTCACCAGACATGCTAGCTTGATGTTCAGCAACAGTAGGGGCATGTTCTTCTTCTTCAAACTCTACATCTTTTGAGTTTGTTAGAGCATTTGCAGTAGAGGATGTTGTTGTGTCAACATGCATCCTTTCTTTATCATCAGAGTGGATGCTCTGAGAGTTAGCCTTAGGGCTTGTACATTCTTTTTCTTCACCATCAGACTTGACATTTCCTTTCATAGATTCACCTTCTTCCTCATTGCTGGACTTGCTCTTTGAGGTTTCAATCTTAGGGCTTTTAGTTTCTTTTCCATCTTCAGACTTTACATTTTTTTCTTTGTTGGATGGACTTTCTTGGGGAACCGGAACTGATTTCTTCACCACCTTTGCTTTCTTTTTGGGTGGCTCTTGGAGCAGTCTGTTACTTCTTCTCTTTGTGGTCTCTACAGTTGAGACCTTTTCATCTCCATCCTTATCTTTGGAGGAGAGACTTCTTGATGGGGCCTCAGGTTTCCTCAAACTTTTGGATTTCTTCCTAGCTAGTGTGGTTAATGCTGGTATAGAGTCATCAGATTCAGAACCTTACACCTCTTTTACCTTTCTTTTCTTACCAGAGTTCTTTCTACTGCCTCCTGCTGTAGTTAGCCTTTTATTCTCCTTTGGGTTTTTCTTCAAATTCATAAACAGTTGTGGAGACATTACTTTGTGCACATTCAGAGGTTCTTCCTCATCATCCTTGATCTTGCTTCCCAGCTTCTTCTTCATCACATTGCTTAGTAGTCTTCCATGAAATACTTTTGTAAGTGGCTTCTTTGTAGATTTTTTTACCTCAGCCTTTTCTATCCATTTGGAGATTTGATTGAACAGGATGGCTCCAAAGTTGATTTGCTTCTTCAGAACTATCGCAGACATGATCTTCAACTACTGGTCGAGTATAGTGTCGTGTGCAGTATCCTTGCATAGTATACATTTTCCCACTATCTCAGCAAGGAACTCGAATTCCTCAGGAAACTCCTTTTTCTTCATGTCCTTTAGACTAGGGTTTCTTTGGTAACGCATTAGCCTCTTTCCTTATTCGATGTCGACTTCATCCAGGTTTATCAGACCGTGATTGGGAAACCCTAGACATTGATTGATGTCTGATGCTCTTATCTTCAGACTAGATCCTTTCACATTAGTAGTCAGAAGCCCAGAATTTGTTGAAGCAGTTGAGTAGAACTGCTTCACTAGCTCTGTATAAACTGGAGTGTTGGCATCCAAGCACTTAGAGAACCCCGCTTTCTTTACGAGTTCAAGTATGTCCTTGAACTTCGTCTTTGATTCTTCAAACTTAGTAAAGCTTAGTTGAATACCAGTTATAACTTTTTATTCTGCCATTTGAGGAGTTCAAGGTATATGGTATGTGATTCAGAGAGATTTATGGAGTATGGAAGATTGTGATTTGGACTCTGGAAGTTTGAGTGGTTTGGCTTCGAAGAGAATTCTAGGGGTTGAAAATGGGAGAGAGAGAGGTTAGATAGGTTCTGGTTATTTTTTGCAGATTTTGAATTTGTCTTTATGGCAGTTCCTTCTGACTCTGCATACGATGTGATGTGTCAACCAGTCATTGGTTGTATGATGCCCAGTAACAAGCTGTAACTCCCCATTAACTTTTCAGTTAGATGTCTCTTTTAGAAGAGTAGACGTTTGATTGACGTGGATTGACCGTTGACTTCTTGGGTTCGTAGAGTAGCATGATAAGAAAGCTATGGACTCTAAGTTTTCCTTTTGTTGACTCAACGATCAACTCTTGAGAGATGTTGCAGTGGGTAGTTTTGACATTTGTTCTTATTTTGAGCCTACATTGCTCAGCCACTGTTGTGCTTCATGAAGCTTTGGGCACTTCTCTTCAGCAAGATATCCTTCCAAACATCATTCGAACTTATCTCCCATAATCTGAATATTTGAGTAATTGTTATGTTCTTCCAAGCTTCTCATGAGTTAGAGTAGCCTCTTAAAAGACTGCAATCGTCGAGTCTATTTCTACGATCGCTGAGGTTGCACTACGATTATTGAGGTTATATCACGATCGTTGAGTTCTCACAAACTCTACCCTGCGATCGTAGACTGTCTTGGTTCTTGAGATGAACTTGATCAAAAAATCCTTCTGGGTTAAGGTAGCTCAGGAAGGGCCAACATCTTAGAATGAGCTAAGGGTCAGGTTCGCCCTTGAGGCACTTTCTAGATGAATTGCTTTTAGAAGTGATTTGCACTGATATCTCATTTGACCTTTTTTTGGTGGGAAGGTCCTCTACCAACATTAGACAGTTGCATTTGCGGTAATCATGGTGTCCTCCAGTTCTTACACTACTATCAGATGATTGATCGTAGTCTCTTCCACGATTTTGAGTTGGGTGGTTGATAGGTTATCAGTAGTATGTTTTGAGACGTTCCTACTGACTATGGATCTTCATTTGGTTCATCAGCCACAAAGTTTTGGGACTCTATAGCTGGTACATTGCTACATAGAATATTGCAGTGCTGTTATTCCTGAACAGATCACTGCTCCTCCATGGTTGATGCTGTCTTTTCAGTGAGGTGTGATGTGACACCCCCAAATCTGTTACTTCCATTTCCACAGGATTTGGTGTTCCTTGTACAAACATCATCTATTTATCTACCCGTAAATAAAATGCAAACCATACAATAGATAGAAATAATAATAAAATCTCTCCCCTTATGGGGTTACATCAACTGAATAATAATAAATCCTAGGTTACACTAACTTTAAAACATCTGTGCGGAAAACATAAACAAATAAGTCTTAGTAACATCAATTCTAATTACATCACATAACCACATTAATAAAATAGTCTTCATTACTTGCTAATCTTGCCTTTGCCCTTACTAGTTGAAGGTTCATCTGCTCTTTCGTTCATAACTGCAATGTTATTATTACGCAAGAGTGAGCACGATTGCCCATAAGTATAACAATATAACAATGAATAATAACATGCGAGAGAAATAATAACTTCTGATATAAAGCTCAACTTTTGAATCAAGAATGGATAACAAGAATCAAAAGAAATTCTGAGGGTCATAAGACCTTGAACTATGTCCTAGGTTGTCAAGTGTTTATACTTGAAACCTTTAACAGTCATAAGACTATGCACTCTTCTTCTCGTACTTCGGGGGATCAACCCTTAGTACCATACTGTGCACAATATCTTAACGTTAAAGCGTAAATAATCCCCTATATAGGGTTGTTCATCTCAGTTTGACATTTGAGTCCGCACCAAAGGAAGTTTGTTTTGGATAATTTATCAAGGGGTTCTGAAATTTAGAACGCTCATCAACTATGGACTAGTCGAATCAATAAGGGTTCGCTAGTCTAACAAGGTTTAACAGTGAATGAATATTTAACTTGAATAACATCTAAAAAGGTATACAATAGAATAATTATTGTATAACAACATCATGCTTGAATATTGATAACTTTAATATATAAGACATGCTTGATCAATAATAATGAGAACTTGCTCAATATTGAAAAATGAATTAATCAACTTATATAACAATACCAAGTAGGGTTAGGAAACTTGCTCAACGAAAGTTTAGGGTAAGAAACTTGCTCAACGTAAATGTAGAGTTAGAAAACTTGCTCAATGTAACAAGATAAGGTTTAGAAACTTGTCTCGTGCGTAGATTACACGTTAATAAAACTCGTTCTTTGAATTAAATCCTACATATCATTCATGTTCACAACACCAATCAATTATCATGTAATAAACATCACAAGTTTATTCTTTGTCTAACTCGAGTTCATGACTATACTTAGTCAATTACTACACTTATTATAAAAAATTAAGACTTCACAAACAATAAGGTAACTATGCATTTAATCATTCAGTTCACACGTAATTGTGTTATGGACATGTTAAGAATTTATTTTAACATCTCATTATAGGTCTAACAAGTCTTTATATTCATTAGACTAAGTTACTAACTCATTTCTATACTTGAACATTAAAAATTTGCATTTTCTAGACATTCTGCTAAGTGGCGCTGCGGCGCCACTTTTGTACTGCTCTTGGCGCTACGACCGGACACTTGGCGCTGCGGCGCGAGAAATGAACTGGGAGTTGGCGCTGCGGTGCGAGACTCCAGTTCCAGTTTCTGCAATTCGCGAAAATTGCAGAACACGACTAAAAATTTCTAATCAACTTATTTTTACACGAATTTAGACATACCTACATCCTAGAATTCATAAATAATCAATACTTAACATCTATGGAGTGATTTTCACCAATTAAAACACATAATCACATAATTAAAGCATGCAAATTGGACTGTTCTTGATGTTCTTGAAGTTGTTGAACAAAAACATGGATTTTAATGCAACAAATTCGTTATAAAGACAAATCCAACCATTCAAGTTTCATTTTGTTCATTTTAACATGCATAATCATATCAATGTGTGAATTTTGTAAAATAAATTATATTTGACATATAAAAATCACGTATAAGGCCATATGGCCATATAACATACTCTGAAATCTTTTACTGTATAATTTCATGAAACTGAAGATATAGAAACGCATATAATATATATAAAACATACTATGATGTTATATATTAACACATAATCACATAATTGTTACCCTTTCCAACTAATGAAACTTTACAGAAAACTTAGGCCATATTCATGAAAACTTAAAAAGACGTAAAATAGGAATTTGGGTTGGAGAGAATTACCCAAAGCGTAAAGCGTAGATTAGTGTGTGAATGAATTCCTTCTAAACTCTTTTTCAATCTCAATTCTCCCTCAACACTTCTCAATCTCTCTCTGAAACTCTCTCTGTTTCTATTTTTTCTAGACTTAGGAAAAATGAAGAAGAAGGCGTAATAAAGAAAATCAACTGAAGCGTTGTGGTCAGTTACCCAGTCATGGGTAACTTCCCTCAACTCCCATTAAGGCCATGTTTGGCTAGCATACTAGTTTTCAAAACCCATTATTTTAATAAAATTTTATCATATAGTTTAAAAAAAGGTCACATCCATTATAAAATAAATCAAATATCTAGTTTAATTTACTTTAAATAAGATATAATAATTTCTCATTAATACATATAGTCACATAATTCGAATTCTCTTTGATTAATAATGTCAAATTATTAAATCTCTAATTAATAATTAAATTAATTAAAATAACATAGGCTTATTAAATATTTCTTTTAATTAAATAAGCTCACATAATCACATACTTCGAATAATAAAAATTCTCCACATTAAATTAATAAATGTAACACATATAATTAAATTACTCTATCACAAATTCATCAATTAATTATTTAATCTAATAATTAATTCATCGAAAAATATTTATTCAATCAAATAAATATTAAAATTAAATTACAAAATTACGGTTGTCACATCTTTCCCCTCTTAAAAGGATTATGTCCCCAGAATCATAACTCAAACAAGTCATCCCGTTACATTCCCCCCCCTCCCCTTACAAAGATTCTGGCCCTAGAATCGCATATAACAATCTAAGTAAATAAATGAGGATAATTCTTCATCATATTCTCTTCAAGTTCCCACGTAGCTTCTTCAGTGTTGTGGTTCCTCCAAATTACCTTAACAGAATGTATTACTTTATTTCTCAGAACTTGTTCTTTTCGGTCGATAATTTGAACAGGAATTTCTTCGTAAGATAAGTCTTTGTCGAAATATAGGGGTTCATATTTAATCACGTGCTTGTAATCGGGTTTGTAGGGTCGTAGGACTGAGACATGGAAAACATTATGGACATTCTCTAGAGATGGAGGTAAGGCTACCTCATAAGCAACTTCTCTGACCCTTAGTAGAATTTCAAAGGGTCCAATGAATCTTGGGCTTAATTTCCCTTTCTTTCCGAATATGATCTTTCCCTTCCAGGGAGAGACCTTTAAAAACACATAACAACCTGGTTCGAACTTAACATTCTTACGGTGTGGATCAGCATATTTCTTCTGTCTATCTTGAGCTGATGTTAATCTTGCTCGGATCACTTTGACTATTTCTATGTTTGTTGTACCAATTTCGAGCCTAGTAATTGTCTTTCGCCCACTTTATCCCAATATAGTGGAGTTCTGCACTTTCTGTCGTATAGTGCTTCATATGGTGGCATGCCAATACTAGCGTGGTAACTATTGTTGTAGCCGAACTCTACGAGCGGTAGATGGTCATCCCAATTTCCTTTAAAATCCATTATACAAGCTCTTAACATATCTTCGAATGTCTGAATTGTTCTTTCACTCTGTCCATCTGTCTGAGGGTGATACGTTGTGCTCATTCGCAACAGTGTACCCATGCATTCCTGTAGACGTTTCTAGAAGTTTGACGTAAAACGCGGTTCTCTATTAGAAATAATTGACACCGAAACTCCGTGCCTTGAAACAATCTCTTTCATATATAACCTTGCCAACTGATCTAGGTTGAATCTTATTCTGATAGGAAGGAAGTATGCGGATTTCGTCAATCGGTCAACAATAACCCTATACTGCATCGTACCCTTTCTGAGTATTCGGTAGGCCAACCACGAAATCCATCGTAATATGTTCCCATTTCCATTTTAGAATCTCTAAAGGTTGTAGCAATCCACTCGGTCTCTGATGTTCTGCTTTTACTTTCTGACATGTCAGGCATTTTATAACTGTGACAACCCGAGAATTTAGACAATTTATGAAAATCTTAAATGATGGATTTAAGGTCAAATATTAGACCTAGATAGAAAATAAGTGTATGCGTTTAATGTTATTGGGATTGAATTTTGAGGATTTCAAAATTCGGTGAAGGATATAGGTGAATTATTCAGGATTAAGGATTTATGTGATTATGTTCTGTGTTTATGGTTAATGATGTGTTCAGAATGTGGTTAAGGGTCATAGGTTGATCAGATAAATTATATCTGTGACAAACCTTAAGTTTATATTAAGAACGACAAGGTTCGGTTAGAAAACTCTAACGATTAATAAGAAACCCTAGAAATCGGTTATGGAAACCCTAGTTTCAGTTCCGAAAGTTCGAAACCCTAATTCGGATATTGAAAACCCTAGATTGGGAATACAATTTTATGAACAAGGTTAAACGTCAATAATTGTAATTAATTAGGGAAAACCCTAATGAATTATCTAAAATCTTAATTGATTATTTGAAAACCCTAATACCAGATCTGAAAACCCTAATTTCAGAATCTGATAAAATGAAACCCTAATCTGGGAATATAACGGAGAATTTTAATGTTTTAGTGCTATTAATTAAGTATTAATTAGGGTAAAGGTTAATTAATTTACAAACCCTAATTTTCAATTTATTAGAACCCTAATTGTTCCGTCAGAAACCCTAATTGTTCAATGGTGGAATTTAATTGCTAAAATTAGTAATGTTAATTAGGAAACCCTAATCCTAATTATTTCAATTTTTATGTAATTAGAAAACCCTAATCTAATTACGAATATTTAATTTCTAAAATTGAAATATTATTTAAAACCCAAAAATGTGATTTTGTAACCTAATGTACAATTGTAACCCTAAGTGCTAAATTAGCAATTTTAATTAGGATAAATCGGTCCTAATTAGCAAATATTGATTCATGATTTGGAAATTATGTTATAATTAGGAAGCCCTAATTATAATTTTGAAATCAAAATTTTCTATTTTTAAATTTAATTAGAAAATTTTTGAAATCCAAGTTGCTTAATATTTGAGGGTTAAAACCTAAACCCTAAATTTGTCCAAACTCAAAATCTTAGTATGCTCAAACCCTAAACCCTAAGGGTTTCATCATTTGGCCAAAATCTAGAAATTAAGGAAATGACAAGATTGCCCTTTTATGCATTATTTTAGTTTGCTTGCAAATTTGGCCAAGACCTTTAGTGGTTCACCAACTATTGAACTTAAACTCAATAAAAGTCCGACTAGACCGTCGGGATGTTAGAATTGTGTCGGTTTCAAGTCAGACTGAAATAGTTTGACTTGATGCTAAGTCTTATGTGCTGTATAGACTGATAGGCTTATGTGGTAATGTGTTTAGGTTATTCTGTGGATATAAATATAACAGTATTATACTGTGATGATATTATTCTAATTATTGGAGATCTATATTATTAATATTAGGTCTTCGGATAAAGCGTTATTAAATTGCGTACGGTAATCAACGGTTCAGGCAAGTTTTCTTATACTTAACTCTAATAAGAGTGTTTCATCCAAGTTGATGGTTAATCGTTGTTGATTGCCATGAAAATTGTACTATGTACATCTTGCATGTATAAGTCAGGTATGAAAGGCTGATCACCTTCATTACCAGTTGGTTCAGAAATGTTTGTTCATGTAAAATACTTGTTCAGTCAAAATTTTGTTCCTGCTAGTTCACAATTATATTGTTGAATTATAGCTAGCCAATTATTCATACTCTTCAATCATGATATATCATTAAATTGATGTATATAAACTTGTTGGGCAACTTTTATGCTCACCCTTGCTATATCATGATAAAACATTGCAGATAAAGCGAATGCGTGTGGATACAGGAAAAGGTTAATGCCAAGTTCGGTGTGTGATAAAACGTGCGGCTATCTTGTAATAGTTTATTTTGATAAATATTATTGTGTAATAGATATTTTATGAATGGTGTCTAAGTTAAGGTTACTCGACCTTGGGGATAAGTGTGTAATGTATTGTATAAACAATTTATGTTTATATCTTCCGCAATTAGTGATAGTAACAGTGTATCGGATCCGCGGCGATTCGGGGCCCGGATTTGGGGATACTACAGTTGGTATCAGAGCTGTTGGTTATGAAGCTTAGGTAGGAATACCTGAGACCAATAACCGCAGTGATTAGGATAAGATCTAACTCACATAGAGTTAGTTGGTCGGTAAGATTCAAAGATGAATCTCGGCGAGTGTAAAGACACAGAGTTCCCTAACTCTGATAATAAAGTTGAACAGTAATGGTGAATAGAACGAGTCTATAAGACTGAAAGTGCAGGGATAGAGGATCGTAAAACAAAACGATCATGGGCATAGAAATAAATCGTAATATATACGATAAGATCACCCCGTGATCTGATAAGGTTATGACAGTCAGAAAGAATCAATCTTATGATTGAAAAGGTTACAGCAAGATGCTGTGTATCAGTTGTACTATGAAATGGTACTATGAAAACTCATGAAAGAGTTATGGATTATGAATACGAATTGAATTCGTATTGAAAAAAAGGGTTAAGATTAGGTGGGAATTTCAATGAGGACTCGTGTTAGCAACTGAGTTGTATGATTCCTTGTATGGGCGGGGAATTGTACTTGGTGTAAAAACTACTTGGTTGGTGGCATTGGTAAGATTGAAATGTTGTGTCACGCTAGTTATTATATATAGATAATAGGTCATACGTAGAGAATATAGGATTAAGTACGAGTTCTTGGAACTCATACTTATGTGACATTCTTGACGCATAGTTATATAAAATGTTTATAAGCCCCTCAGCGAACGGACGCCAAAGGTCAGATTAGGGTCAGTTTGTAAACTCATATAATTGTGGCCAAGTTATGAACTCATAAGTGTGGTTTTATGAATTGGGTATAGTTGTGTGTGAATGGAGTGTTAAGGATTATAGGAACAGATAGATTGTTAAGAATATGATCATTAGTGGAGATTTAGGTTTTCCTAAACCCCTAGCTTTGCTAAACCTCAATTTTTGACATCAAGCTAAATGCGCACTATGTGCCTTTTAATAAAAAAAGTTTGTTTTTATTTATCACTTATGTACCATGTGACCTGGTGCAGAGATGATAAAAAAATGATGGAGTTATCAATGCAGAATTACTTGGTGTTGGATGTGATCTAAGGATCGTCAGCCCACTACAGTATGACGTAGTATAACAAAGTCACAAAATGACGAAATCCTCAACGGACTGTAAATACAGTGCGGTATCATGACGTCATTCTCAAAAATGTTTTATTGAAAGAAATTTCTCAAACAAAATTGTTTTGCTGCGGAATCAAATAAGACTGAGGTATGAAATTTTGTGCGCCTAAGGCGGATAAAAGGAACAAATTGTTCCGACCAGCAGTACTTGATCAGTACAGGGCATAATGGGCTAATCACCCTTTTTGTCCGTAAGTTATGATGGTTTGCGGATGAATTTCTATAAAACCTTTGCGAAAATGAAAAACAAACAGTCTATACGATTCCTCAGCACAGTTTTAAAAATTTTTACCCTTGTGAGTGGTGTATTGGGTAGCATGTGAAATATGTGTGAATGGTGTAAGATGCACGGTGTAAGGTGAATTTCGGGGACGAAATTCTTATAAGGAGGGGTGAATGTGACAACCCGAGAATTTAGACAATTTATGAAAATCTTAAATGATGGATTTAATGTCAAATATTAGACCTAGACAGAAAATAAGTGTATGCGTTTAATGTTATTGGGATTGAATTTTGAGGATTTCAAAATTCGATGAAGGATATAGGTGAATTATTCAGGATTAAGGATTTATGTGATTATGTTCTGTGTTTATGGTTAATGATGAGTTCATAATGTGGTTAAGGGTCATAGGTTGATCAGATAAATTATATCTGTGACAAACCCTAAGTTTATATTAAGAACGACAACGTTCGGTTAGAAAACTCTAACGATTAATAAGAAACCCTAGAAATCGATTCTGGAAACCCTAGTTTCAGTTCTGAAAGTTCAAAACCCTAATTCGGATATTGAAAACCCTAGATTGGGAATACAATTTTATGAACAAGGTTAAACGTTAATAATTGTAATTAATTAGGGAAAACCCTAATGAATTATCTAAAATCTTAATTGATTATTTGAAAACCCTAATACCAGATCTGAAAACCCTAATTTCAGAATCTGATAAAATGAAACCCTAATCTGGGAATATAACGGAGAATTTTAATGCTTTAGTGCTATTAATTAAGTATTAATTAGGGTAAAGGTTAATTAATTTACAAACCCTAATTTTCAATTTATTAGAACCCTAATTGTTCCGTCAGAAACCCTAATTGTTCAATGGTGGAATTTAATTGCTAAAATTAGTAATGTTAATTAGGAAACCCTAATCCTAATTATTTCAATTTTTATGTAATTAGAAAACCCTAATCTAATTACGAATATTTAATTTCTAAAATTGAAATATTATTTAAAACCCAAAAATGTGATTTTGTAACCTAATGTACAATTGTAACCCTAAGTGCTAAATTAGCAATTTTAATTAGGATAAATCGGTCCTAATTAGCAAATATTGATTCATGATTTGGAAATTATGTTATAATTAGGAAGCCCTAATTATAATTTTGAAATCAAAATTTTCTATTTTTAAATTTAATTAGAAAATTTTTGAAATCCAAGTTGCTTAATATTTGAGGGTTAAAACCTAAACCCTAAATTTGTCCAAACTCAAAATCTTAGTATGCTCAAACCCTAAACCCTAAGGGTTTCATCATTTGGCCAAAATCTAGAAATTAAGGAAATGACAAGATTGCCCTTTTATGCATTATTTTAGTTTGCTTGCAAATTTGGCCAAGACCTTTAGTGGTTCACCAACTATTGACTTGTTATGGCCTAAAATATCCATCAAATCAGTCTAACTAGCCAGCTATCTCAGATCATGCAATGAATCAAGCTTTGTATAAATGGTTTTGGAGAGAGAAAAATGCATAAAAACTTGGCTAATCTAATTTTTGCTCTTACCAACTTCCCTTCTCTCCAAACCCACGAAATATCAAGCAAATTAGTCCCAAAAATCCAGCCCACGTTGATCATAACAGAATCAAAAGGCAGAAATGAAGATCAAAAGCATAAAAGGTATAAAATTCCTAATTTTTGAAATCCTTCAATTCTTAGTTAATTGTTGCAATTGATTGTTGAAAGTGGTGTTAATAGGTGTCAATTGATGTTCTGGGTTGATAAATCCATGACCCATAACATCAAAGTGTACGAATTTAAAGTTTTAGCAAATCTGGAAATCTGGAAATTTTTCATTTTCAGCCAAATGTCAGATCCCATAGATTCGTGTGTGTTGTGTGTTTTTGATGTTTAAAACTTGTAACATGTAGCCTGATATGTGTTCTTTAAGTTGCAAAAAGAATCAGACCTAGATCTATTATAGATCACATGTTATAAACGGTCAAAACCTGTTGACCAATCTGTCAAAAATCACGAACCTAGAAACTTGAAGAACAGAGTCCGTGTCCTACTTTGACCGGTCATATCTTGCTCATGCTGTGATATTTTTGTGTTATAATGCTTGATAGTTGTAGTACTACATGTTGTCTACAAACTTTAATTGATAGATCTCATAAACGTTGCACGATCACCAAGTTATAAGTAATCAAAGTAGGTACCTAAGGCTGTTCTTCGGTTCTGGTAAACCCAGAATTTGAAGAACAAGGTCTGGCAACGTTTTAGGAAGCTTAGATCTTGCAGGTTGTTCATGTTTTGACTATGGAATTGGTGTATACTTGTAGTACTACATTAGTACTACAACATCAAAGTTTTAACCAACCCAGAAACACAAGGATCAATGAATTAAACTCGGTCAATCCTAGTCCCTCGCTCACTGCCAAAATTCTGGGTTTGGCTCAAGAACACCTATAGCGACAGAAAGCGTCGTTATAGGCCTTTAGCGACAGATTATTATTATTTTTCCAGAAATTAATTAAAAATTAGGAAAAAATAGTTTTTAATTATTAAAAATACATAATAAATTATGAAAAATTATTTTAAAGTCTGAAAAATAGTTTTTAACTATTTTGAGTATATTTCAAAAAATATTTAGTATTTTTGGAATGTAAATAGTATTTATTTATTTAATTATAATATTAAATAAATTATTTAAAAATAGTTTTAATTCATGAAAAATCATTAAAAATAATATTATGGTATAAGAAAATATTTTTAAGTTATTTTTAATGACTTTTAATATTTTGTGATGAAATTCATTAATTAATCAATATTAATGATAATTAGTTTATTTAATATATATATTAAATAAATTAAGGAAAAATGGAATTAATGCTTTATAAATCATATAAAAATGATTTAAGTGTTATAAAAATATTTTAAGTTATAAAATATAACTTTTGATATTTTGGCATGAAAATATTAATATTTTAAGTATCAGATAATGGATTAAAGTGTTGGAAAATTATATAAAATGATTTTTAAAGTATTAAAAATACTTTGATATATTATAATTATATTATAATATTATGTTATGATTTTTATTAATATTTTATAATAAATAAATATTAATGATTAAGGAATTATGTTGTATTTAATTCATTTAAATACGGTTTTAAGGATTGAAAAATGTTGAAAAATGGTAATAATTATCCGAAAATTATTATGAGCCTAGGAAAAATGTTTTGACTGATAAGGAAATTATCTGTGATATTGTTAAGTATTAAGTCAGAGTTTAATTGAACTTAAACTCGATAAAAGTCCGACTAGACCGTCGGGATGTTAGAATTGTGTCGGTTTCAAGTCAGACTGAAATAGTTTGACTTGATGCTAAGTCTTATGTGCTGTATAGACTGATAGGCTTATGTGGTAATGTGTTTAGGTTATTCTGTGGATATAAATATAACAGTATTATACTGTGATGATATTATTCTAATTATTGGAGATCTATATTATTAATATTAGGTCTTCGGATAAAGCGTTATTAAATTGCGTGCGGTAATCAACGGGTCAGGCAAGTTTTCTTATACTTAACTCTAATAAGACTGTTTCATTCAAGCTGATGGTTAATCGTTGTTGATTGCCATGAAAATTGTACTCTGTACATCTTGCATGTATAAGTCAGGTATGAAAGGCTGATCACCTTCATTACCAGTTGGTTCAGAAATGTTTGTTCATGTAAAATACTTGTTCAGTCAAAATTTTGTTCCTGCTAGTTCACAATTATATTGTTGAATTATAGCTAGCCAATTATTCATACTCTTCAATCATGATATATCGTTAAATTGATGTATATAAACTTGCTGGGCAACTTTTATGCTCACCCTTGCTATATCATGATAAAACATTGCAGATAAAGCGAATGCGTGTGGATACAGAAAAAGGTTAATGCCAAGTTCGGTATGTGATAAAACGTGCGGCTATCTTGTAATAGTTTATTTTGATAAATATTATTGTGTAATAGATATTTTATGAATGGTGTCTAAGTTAAGGTTACTCGACCTTGGGGATAAGTGTGTAATGTATTGTATAAACAATTTATGTTTATATCTTCCGTAATTAGTGATAGTAACAGTGTATCGGATCCGCAGTGATTCGGGGCCCGGATTTGGGGATACTACAATAACACATTCTGCAACCTCTCGTTTTAAATTTGGCCACCAAAAGTGTTGTCGAAGATCTTGGTACAACTTGGTGCTACCAGGGTGAATTGAATATCTTGAGTTGTGAGCCTCGCTCAAAATTTCTTCCTTAATCTCTGGTACTGGCGGTACCCAAATTCTTCTCTCAAATCTTAGTAGTCCCTCACTGTCTATTTTGAATCTAGGTTCAGTCCCTTCAGATATCTTTTTCTTCACTTTCTCACATTCTTCGTCCTGAAGTTGAGCCTCCTTAACTTTATCCTGTAAGGTTGTACCAGCTTGCATCTGGAACAGCTTCTTGTCAATCTCCATAGGATACTTCACTTCCAATTCTAGCATCTCCATTGCTAAAATTAGCTCCTCCTGAGCGGTCAACATCATCAATTTCTCCCGACCTTTTCTACTTAGGGCGTCGGCCACCACATTTACCTTACATGGATGGTATAGAATCTCATAATCGTAGTCCTTAATTAACTCCAACCACCTTCTTTGGCGCATATTCAAGTCTTTTTGTGTAAAAATATATTTCAGACTCTTGTGGTTTATTAATATATTTCATACTTCTCCCCATAGAGATAGTGCCTCCAGATTTTCAAAGAAAAAACCACTGCAGCTAACTCCAAGTCATGGGTCGGATACCCCTTCTCATAATCTTTCAGTTGTCATGATGCATACGCAATGACTCTGCCATTCTGCATAAGCACACAGCCAAGTCCTTTATGCGATGCATAACTATAAACCACAAAATTTCCTGTGTCATCCGGAAGAGATAACACAGGTGCTGTACTCAACCTCTTTTTTTAATTCTTGAAAGCTTTCCTCACACTTCTCCGTCCAAACAAATTTCATCGATTTCCTAGTCAAATTCGTCAGCAGAGTTGCGATCTTGGAAAAATCCTGAATAAATCTTCTGTAATAACCTGCCAATCCAAGAAAACTTCTTACTTCCGATGGCATCTTTGGCTGATCCCAATTAATCACAGCTTCAACTTTGGATGGATCCACCGAAATTCCGTCTTTATCAATCACATGTCCAAGAAATTGTACTCTTTCAATCCAAAATTCACATTTTGAAAACTTAGCATACAACTTCTCTCTTCTCGATGTCTCTAACGTCAACCTCAAATGCTCTTCGTGTTCATCCTTTGTTTTTGAATATACCAAAATGTCATCTATAAATACCACTACGAATTTTTCCAAAAACGGCTTGAACACTCCATTCATTAGGCCAATAAATGCTGCAGGAGCATCCGTTAGACCAAATGACATTACCAAAAATTCGTAGTGACCGTATCGTGTTCTAAATGCTATCTTCGGTACATCCTCTGGTCTCACCTTCAGTTGATGATAACCACTTCTCAAATCTATCTTTGAAAAATATCTTGCTCCCTTTAACTGATCGAACAAGTCGTCGATTCGTGGTAATGGATACCTATCCTTAATCGTGACCTTATTCAGTTCTCTGTAGTCGATGCAGAGCCGCATCGTTCCATCCTTCTTTTTCACAAATAAAACTGGTGCTCCCCATGGTGATACGCTTGGTTGAATATACTTTTTATCCAGTAATTCTTGTAGTTGGACCATTAGTTCTTTCATCTCTACCGGTGCCATTCGGTACGGTGCCCTTGATATTGGGGCCGTTCTTGGAGCCAAATCGATCACAAATTCAACTGCTCTATCTGGAGGAAGTCCCGACAAATCATCCGGAAATACGTTTGCTAAATCTTTCACTACCGGAATCTCATCTATTTTCGGATTCTCTTTACGACTATCGACTATGTAAGCTAGATATCCTACACAGCCTTGTCTTAACAATCTCTTGGCCTGCATCATCGTCAGACAACTCGCTTGTCTAGGCAACTTGCTACCATAAAACACAACCTTTAACGGAGTCATAAGGTTAATACGCTTCTTCTGGCAGTCAATTACCGCCCCATAATTAGATAACCAATCCATGCCCAAAATAACATCAAATTCTCCAAGTCGAATAGGGATAAGATCGACGTTCATGATATTACCCTTAATATCTACTCTACAGTTCTTGTGCACATACTTAACAGGGATAATTTCTCTATTTGCAATTTCTATATTCATGGGGTATTATAACTCGTCCTTAAACAATTCTAAGTTCTTAGCGAAGTCATCGGATATAATTGAGCAAATAGCACCCGAATCAAATAACGCATAAGCATTAACTTTATTGATCGGAATGATACCTGACACCACATCGTGAGACTGTACCGCGTCCTGCACTGTCATGTTGAACGTTCTGGCTGTTGGTCTATTAGTTGTGGTTGGTCCTGAAATAGTTAGAGTGCTTCCACCAGTATTTCCTCTGTTTCCTCCTGAACTCGTCCCTCCCGATCCCTTCTTATGACAATCTCTTGCAAGATGGTCCATTGATCCACATCTGAAGCATGCACCCTTCTTTAGGTTGGGACAGTTTGGTGCTATGTGGCTTTCCTGACCACAATTATAGCACACTCGCTTCTCCTTCAGACAAACTCCCAAATACATTTTTTTCGTAGGTTGGGCACGGTTCAATCTTCTTCTTCTGCCCTCCCTGTTGACTTCCAGCCGACGAATTATTAGACCACTTCCTCTTCTGTCTGTGATTACCTCCAGTGCTACTCCCACCAGTTTTGTTATTACCTTCTTTCTCACTCTTCTTCTTTTTCTGCTCCTGATTATACTTCGTTACTGTATCGCTTCCACCCTCAGTGAGTATGGCCTTCTCTAACACTCCAGCAAAAGTGTTCAATTGGAACATCAGTGTGCCAAATCGTCTGCTATACAACCAGGGCTTCAGTCCCTGCTCAAATCGTCTTGCCTTCCTCTCATCAGTGTGCACTTGGTATGTGGCGAACCTAGCCAACTCGTTAAACCTTGCCGCGTAATCAGCTACTGACATACTTCCCTACTTCAACTCTAGAAACTGAACTTCCATCTAATTTTGTGAACTTGCCGGAAAGTACATCTCGAAGAACATTTCTTTGAATCTTTCCCAGGATATTACACCTTCACCTCCTCTCACTTTGTTTGTCTGCCACCAATAGCTGGCTTTGGACTTCAGCATAAACGTTGCATAAGCAGTCTTCTGATCTTCCCTTACCCTAACATCATCGAACACCTTCTCCATCTCCATTACCTAGTTCTGAGCTTCGATTGGGTTTATGGAACCCTTAAACTCTAGTGGTCCTACCGCCTTGAAGTCCTTAAACAAAGTATTTGGTGGAGCTTGGGGTTAATTATTAAGTGCTCCAGCTAAAAGGTTTACCTATTGCTGAACGGAGTTAGCATTAGCGTCATTGTTATTGTTTGTTGACCCTTCCTGGGCTTGCTGATGATTTTGTCTTCTAGGCGGCATATTTCTATTAAGAATATACGCTTATTAGGTCTTTACTCAATCTCTAAAATATTTAAGACTTAACCAAACATTTAATCATAACTCACTTAACACATTACGTCAAATAAACTTTGACATTTAATTTAATTCAAAAGTCTTAACATCATAAGATAGCATCACTGCTATTTACATCAACTATCCCGAGGTAAAGAATCTATAGGATTTAAAACATCATAATATTCCTTTATTTATGAATATATCGGAATTTACATCATTAACTATCAAATAATTTTCACATATTTAAACTAATACTATCACTGTCAGTTAAGGCGCTGAACAGCCTTGCTATGTTCCTCTTCCATGATGTGAGACATCGTTCTGCGATCTAGCATATATGATGGTAGATCCTCAAACTGGATTGGATACTTCTTAACTCGATCTTGGACCGCATCCATTGCATTTTGTAGTGTAGAGTACGTCTCTTCAATTTTAGCCTTCTTCGCATGGCGATCATCTTCTGCACGATCAGCACGATGTGACTCTCTTACCCAGCCCTCCTCTACTATGGAAAGCCTCTCGGAGCTCTCCTTCAGATCCTTCTTTAACTTCTCTATTTCTGCGGACTTATCCTCGGTCTGACCCTTCTCGTGAACCAGATCCCACTCCACGTTTCCTAAACGCGTGTGAAGAGTCACAATCTCTCTATCCTTCTGGTCAATAGTAATCTGTTGACTAACCGCCTGCTTAGTCAAATCCCGAACAGTATCCTGCAACTCTACGTTACGATCATAGAGTGCATTATACATCTCTGCATCAATGGAGTTCGGTGGGAACTCCTCTTCTTCCTCTTTCTCAGGATCCTCCTCTGGATCAGTCTCCGGCTCATGCTCCTAACCAGCAATAGTGATCAACAGAGACGGCTCTCTCTGTACAAGTTGTTCCCTGATGACATGAATGTCTCGGGGCTCCTCTTCTATAGGTAATCGGGGTTCCTCCTCCCCATCTCGACTAGCTCCTCCAACATCCGACATCCTTACAACAAAATTTTAAGTTTTAGTTACTAATCCGTGCTAGCGAACACATAGATTAACACATAAGCACATAAAGTCTTTTATTATCTTCAATGAATTTAGAAATTCATTTCTTAGAACTCGATAAGAGTTTACCACTACTATGTTATCGATCTCCTACAAGGCTACCACCTAAGGTTGTTCCCCCTCCTAAGGTTCATAACCTTACAGCTTTGATACCAACCTGTGACACCCCCAAATCTGGTACTTCTATTTCCACAGGATTTGGTGTTCACTGTACAAATATCATCTATCTATCTACCCGTAAATAAAAAGCAAACCATACAATAGATAGAAATAATAATAAAATCTCTCCCCTTATGGGGTTACATCATCTGAATAATAATAAATCCCAGGTTACTCTAACCTTAAAACATATGTGCGGAAAACATAAACAAATAAGTCTTATTAACATCAATTCTAACTACATCACATAACCACATTAATAAAACAGTCTTCATTACTTGTTAATCTTGCCTTTGCCCTTACTAGTGGAAGGTTCATCAGCTCTTCTGTTCTTAACTGCAATGTTATTATTACGCAAGAGTGAGCACGATTGCCCACAAGTATAACAATATAACAATGAATAATAACATGCGAGAGAAATAATAACTTCTGATATAAAGCTCAACTTTTGAATCAAGAATGGATAACAAGAATCAAAACAAATTTTGAGGGTCATAAGACCTTGAACTATGTCCTAGGTTGTCAAGTGTTTATACTTGAAACCTTTAATAGTCATAAGACTATGGACTCTTCTTCTCGTACTTAGGGGGATCAGCCCTTAGTACCATACTGTGTACAATATCTTAACGCTAAATCATAAATAATCCCCTATACAGGGTTGTTCATCTCAGTTTGACATTCGAGTCCGCACCAAAGGAAGTTTGGTTTGGATAATTCATCAAGGGGTTCTGAAATTTAGAACGCTCATCAACTATGGACTAGTCGAATCAATAAGGGTTCGCTAGTCTAACAAGGTTTAACAGTGAATGAATATTTAACTTGAATAACATCTAAAAAGGTATACAATAGAATAATTATTGTATAACAACATCATGCTTGAAGATTGATAACTTTAATATATAAGACAGGCTTGATCAATAATAATGAGAACTTGCTCAATATCGAAAGATGAATTAATCAACTTATATAACAATAACAAGTAGGGTTAGGAAACTTGCTCAACGAAAGTTTAAGGTAAGAAACTTGTTCAACGTAAATGTAGAGTTAGGAAACTTGCTCAATGTAACAAGATAAGGTTTAGAAACTTACCTCGTGCGTAGATTACACGTTAATAAAACTCGTTCTTTGAATTAAATCCTACATATCATTCATGTTCACAACACCAATCAATTATCACGTAATAAACATCACAAGTTTATTCTTTGTCTAACTCGAGTTCATGACTATACTTAGTCAATTACTACACTTATTGTCAAAAATTAAGACTTCACAAACAATAAGGTAACTATGAATTTGATCATTCAGTTCACACGTAATTGTTTTATGGACATGTTAAGAATTTATTTTAACATCTCATTATAGGTCTAACAAGTCTTTATATTCATTAGACTAAGTTACTAACTCATTTATATACTTAAACATTAAAAATTTGCATTTTCTAGACATTCTGCTAAGTGGCGTTGCGACGCCACTTTTGTACTGGCTCTAGGCGTTGCGGCCGGACACTTGGCGCTGCGGCGCGAGAAATGAACTGGGATTTGGCGCTGCGGCACGAGACTCAAGTTCCAGTTTCTGCAATTCGCGAAAATTGCAGAACACGACTAAAAATTTCCAATCAACTTATTTTTACATGAATTTAGACATACCCACATGCTAGAATTCATAAATAATCAATACTTAACATCTATGGAGTGATTTTTACCAATTAAAACACATAATCACAGAATTAAAACATGCAAATTGGATTGTTCTTGATGTTCTTGAAGTTGTTGAACAAAAACATGGATTTTAATGCTACAGATTCGTTATAAAGACAAATCCAACCATTCAAGTTTCATTTTGTTCATTTTAACATGCATAATCATATCAATGTGTGAATTTTGCAAAATAAATTATATTTGACATATAAAATCACGTATAAGGCCATATGGCCATATAACATACTCTGAAATCTTTTACTGTATAATTTCATGAAACTTAAGATATGGAAACGCATATAATATATATAAAACATACTATGATGTTATATATTAACACATAATCACATAATTGTTACCCTTTCCAACTACAGAAACTTTACAGAAAACTTAGGCCATATTCATGAAAACTTAAAAAGACGTAAAATAGGAATTTGGGTTGGAGAGAATTACCCAAAGCGTAAAGCGTAGATTAGTGTGTGAATGAATTCCTTCTGAACTCTTCTTCAATCTTAATTCTCCCTCAACACTTCTCAATCTCTCTCTGAAACTCTCTCTGTTTCTATTTTTTCTAGACTTAGGAAAAATAAAGAAGAAGGCGTAATAAAGAAAATCAAATGACGCGTTGTGGTCAGTTACCCAGTCATGGGTAACTTCCCTCAACTCCCATTAAGGCCATGTTTGGCTAGCATACTAAGTTTCAAAACCCATTATTTTAATAAAACCTTATCATATAGTTTAAAAAAAATGTCACATCCATTATAAAGTAAATCAAATATCTAGTTTAATTTACTTTAAATAAAATATAATAATTTCTCATTAATACACATAGTCACATAATTCAAATTCTCTTTGATTAATAATGTCAAATTATTAAATCTCTAATTAATAATTAAATTAATTAAAATAACATAAGCTTATTAAATATTTCTTTTAATTCAATAAGCTCACATAATCACATACTTCGAATAATAAAAATTCTCCACATTAAATTAATAAATGTAACACATATAATTAAATTACTCTATCACAACTTCATCGATTAATTATTTAATCTAATAATTAATTCATCAAAAAATATTTATTCAATCAAATAAATATTAAAATTAAATTACTAAATTACGGTTGTCACATGTGACTTCTTTTTCTTCATGTACGTTGGGAAGCATCCCTGCACATCTCCTTCTGACTGTAGTCATTAAATCTTCCTAAATTGTAGAACTGAGTATCTTCAGGGTTGATCATTCTACGATCCTTTGACAGCACTACGACCGTGGTCTTCTTTGTCAGCTCGTACTTGTGGAGTTATGCTCCCTTAATTAGTTCTTCATGTTTGATGCTCGATGATCCTCTGATGTGAGCTTCCTTGAGGAAAATCTTTGCATGCTTGAGTTTCTAAGACCCTTTTTCATTTTTGGATGAATGGCCTGCTTTCATATAAAGGTTAGCAGCCATTTGAGCTTCATTTATATTAGTTCAGCAGGTCTTCAAGGACAAGCTTTGACATATAGGAGTTTTGTCAGAATTATTTTGAACAATCCTAAGCCTTATGCTGGTTGAGTTTTCTTGACTGAAGTCTTTTGCTTTAGAATTCCTTAATGTGGTCAAATAGACCAAGTACCTGCAGGTTATACATTTCTATTTTTGTTACCCATGGTTAAATGGGTCCTGCTAGGTTAGTTTTACTAAACCCCTGTTCCTCATATCTTAGGATAATCATCATATTGACCACCATTAGTCATATTCATGCATGTACTTAATTTAGATAATATATTTTGAGATGCATGGTGGTGAGTGTGAGAGAAATATGCCATTTTAATAAAGCACTCTTTTCCTTTGATGGTTTCATCTTTTGCTAAGTTATGTTCACAGGGTTTAAATGTTCATAGAGTGAGAATCAACTTTACGATTTATTAGTATCTGGTTGATTCATGGAGGTGATCAGTTTTTATGAATCTTCATGATTCTCTTGTAGACTTGATCACATTCCGTGTGACTTAAACACTTAGAGCATAAGGTATGCAAACAAATTAACCCATCAGCAAAGATTACTTCATATTCATTCGACTTGTGATGCTCTTAAAACCCATTTCAGGTTTCTTTCAAGTTGTCATTTTTAATCTAAAACTTTGATGGAGAGAAAGTTTATAGACATTTGAGTTTTCACCATTAGTGTAGTTTCTCCATTCACCTTTTTAGGTAGATTATGATTTCTTGAAGGAAAACTGTTATAGTTCATAAGAGAGGTGCAATAATGATGTTCATTCTTATATTAGTGAGGAATCATACCTTTTTACTGTCAGTTCCTTAACAGTCATTTATCTTAGATATACTGAGTTTGGGCATTGATGTGCAAGTTTTCTCATTTGCTTCTGACAACTAGTTTCTCCAGTTGATCGTCAATCAATCAGTCGTGGTCTTGAAGATGCAAGCTAAGAGACTATCAGCATTTTTAGTTCTTTGACATCCAGGGGTTACATCCAGCTGTTGGTTGGCCAGATACATGTTTGAGATGTTCTTCTATCTTCTCTAAATAAAAAAATTTCTTAGCATGTATGGCCTTTTCATCTTTTCAGGCTGGTGGATGTTTGACTCTTTTCTGTTGATGTCATTTGAGCTTTCTAGCCTGGTATTTAGACAACAAGATTGACTGCGAGCAAGAATTGGTCTTGTTGATATGGCTATCGAGAGTATAGACCAATCTGAGCAGCGTCAGGTGTATATACATATTTACCTATACACAATATATCCAACGTGTGAGCTCATCTGCATATAACAAGTGACTTATTACTAAACTAAGTTTGGAATAATGTTTGTGCCTAGGATCAGACTCAAAGTGATTAGCTTTTGAATATAGCATAAGAACCTGCTCTGATACTAATTGTTAGTTCCTAATAGGCACAATATAGATCTTGAAGGGGGGGTTGAATAGATCCTTTAATTTCAAATACTTTTTCTTGTTTATTTTGTATTGCTCATTAAGTTTCATATGATTAACATAAAAATCTTTTCAAACATAGCGGAATAAGTAAAAGATCCCCTTCATTGATCTATTCATAATCATACATACATTGTTCATAGAGTTAGTTCAGTGGTAAGCAGTTAAAATATACATAGCAGTTATAGCAGTAAATGACATAAAGTAAAAGACACAAGGGGTTTTAAGTGGCTCAGAGACTCAAGCTATTAATCCACTCTTCTGCTTTCAACTAGCAGGATTTCCACTAAGGAAGGGCAGCACCCTGAATCACTAAGATTCCTTCAAGGCCAGCAGCCTTAGGCCTTCAATTCACTAAGAACTCTTTAAGGCTAGCAGCATTGGAACTCTTCTAGTTCCCTAGGAACTCTTCAAGCCCAGCAGACGTGGAACTTCATTTAGTCCCTCTGGACAAGGACCCCTCAGGCCCTGGCTTCTTGTTGTTGTAGTTGTTGTTGTTGTTGGTGCTGAGCTGCTAAGATGTCATTAAGCTCTGAACATCTTTTGTACTTAGTAGCTTGGTGTGGTCCTCTTTGTATTCTACTTCGAGTCTGGACCACATCTTCTTTTGGTGCAGCTGATCTTTGCTCTTTTCAGCTCATCTTCATCTAATGTCAGCTGTGCACGATTACCATCTGTATTTGCTAAGTCTCTGAGCTTTTGGTAGACTTTGTCTGACACTTAGCAATCGCTGAACCTTTCTTGAATGTTTTGCAGATATGGTTCTGCACTTGTTCAGTTTCAGCTTTAGGTTCATGGTGATTCGTAGAGTGGCTCTCTTGATCTTCTTTGTGCTCAACCACTCTTCTAAATGCTATCTTCTTGGCCTTCTCGGCTTTTAGCTTGGCTGCCATCTTTAGTGGCATTCTCATCTTTGTTGAGTGAAGCAGTAGTCTATTTGAGTTCTTCTTCAAAGCTGCTTCACTTCCACCTATGTAGTCTCACTGTCACTGAGACTTGTTCTGTTGATATTTGGTGGAACTCGTAGAGTCAACAATAGCATTCCCAACAACTCAACGATTCTGCAACTTCACAATTATTAGCACCCTTGATCTTCGAGGCTCTGTTGATTTATACTGCTTCCCAATCTTCCCATTAGAAAATTGCCGTTGAAAGCAAATCAAATTGTCTCGCAGATCTCGAGTTATTTGGTGTAGACTGCAGATGTGACATGACACCTTTTTCTGACTTTCTGACACTGCAGTCTACTATTTCACCTACCCCATCAAATATATTACTTTGATATCTCGAGCAGGTCGATGACTTTATTTCACCCTTCTGATTCATCGATCAGAGGTTGTCCTTGCATCGATGCTCTCAATAAGCTTTTGTCCGAATGCCATTCTTCAGATTGAACCGTGCCAATGCTTCAATCCTTAGTTGTTCGAACTCTACGATTCTGATGCACTTCTTCTTGGACCTGATCTTAGTGTCTGTTTGACATGTAGAGTCAACACTATGATCTCGAGGAGTGTTCGCTTGATCTTCTGTGTAGAACACCTCTTCCTCTTTTTGTGCAGTGCTTCAATACTTCTGTTTTCCTCGACTGTTCACAGACACTGATGGCTTGACTCCTGTTTCTGGCCCCTTCTGAATAATGAGACACTTCTGATTTGTGGCGTGTCCAGTTCGCTTTCCTCCTTGTGATCTCCCGGTCACTTATCATCAATGGACTGACCCAATGCTTAATCACTTTAGCCTTGTTATTCAGAGGCTGACCAGTATCTTTGTGTATACTCCATCTGTTCCTTCTTCATTTAGAAAACACTATGATCCTGGTTACTTCCAAGATCGTTGTCATCTTTCCACTAACAGCTACTGCACATGCTGACTTTCCTTAGTCATCTACTGAAGTCTTCTTATGATCATCTTGTGGAAGACTTCATCTTGAATGACTTCACAACTCAATCTGGATGCTGATTGGGTTGATGCTTAGATCTTCTATTAGCTTGCATGCCATTCATTGAGTTCTCTTTGGCTACCTTTAGGTGAGATGTATCTTTGCAGTACCAACCAGAGGCTTTATTCCTTTGGATATTCTGGGGCGTGCTCAATTATTAAGAATCGTGTTTGCTCTACGATTCTACCTTGACTTTGTGAGCACATCTATTGAGGTCTTAGCTCTGCACTCTACGATTCAGCTTTGGCTGTGCAGACACTACGACTCCGAGATCAGATCTTGACACTCTGCGATTTCTGTCGTTTTGCTTGTTGTCTTCATCTGATCTTGCTCGACTACGATCTCTGCATTTTGATACGATCAATAGACTACTATGACTCTGAGTGTTGTCTATGATTCTTGACTTGGCTTTGACATCAGTAACTCTATGACGTCAGAGTGTAGTCTACAATTCTTGGACTTGGCTTCGGCAGATGCTCGGAGTCGGCTCGTAGGCAGGCTGTCTCTACGATTCTGAAGATAACTTCCTCAACAGACTACGGCTCCGAGGAAACTTTACTCGACACACTACGATCCTTCCTCGTCTCTCCTGGAAGGCTACGAACTCTGAGATCTACTACCTTGCAGACTACGTTTCTGCCTGGATAGTTCTTGAGTTTTCCTTGACTCTCTTTGCAGACTACGATTTCTGGTGCAGTGCTCGACGATCAGACAAGCCTATCTATTACATCATAAGATCAACCTAACATGTTCAATCTTTTATGTTTATCATTCTTTTTAAGGACTTTACAAAGCTGTTTTGCTTTTGTAGGATCAACCTAACATATTTGATCAATTCATTCTAAGTCCTTGTACATATGTTTCTATAATCTATCAGAGGACTTTACAGCTTTTCTTAATGCAAGCATACTTGCATATTCATTCATATGTATATCATAATCAAATCATATATAAATAGTAATATCATTCATGTTTATTCCTAACAGGATTGACGTCACAACTTGCAGAGTAGTCAAATTAGGTCTACCCAATAAGGCGTTGTAAGTCGAACCTACATGCACAACATAAAGTTTACACATTATTTCTTCTTGTTGAGGAGCAGTACCAAAGATAACCCGTAGCTCGATAGTCCCCTACATTTGACTAGATCATTGCTAAAGCCATATAAGGGAGACTCCTGTCCGACCTCTATCTTTCGTCCATCAAAATGCATCCTCTGATAAGCATGGGCGTACAGAATATCAAAAGAGACCCGTTGTCAATCATCTTCATGTCCATTGAACCTATTTGTGCAGTAATCACCAATGCTCCTTCATGGGGTTCGATGGGCTCTGAAGAGTAATCTTCATCAGTAAAGGATATGACCGTCCCTGGATATGGTCTGTCATTTTTGGGAGTGAACCCGC
>JAINUV010000487.1:5000-90000 GCA_020205505.1 Panax japonicus
CGGCTCTTCACCCCAACTAACCAGCACTTGAAATAGTTGAATGACCCATGAACAACTTCTAATTTTCCCTACTCAAACTCAAAAAATGTACCTCATATATATATAAATATTTTATGTATATAATGTGTACAAATTGAGAAAGCTGAATATATATATAAATATATATATATATATATATATATATATATATATATATATACACACGGAAGTATAGGTATATATATATAAAGCGGAAGTACAGTAGTAATCTATGTATATAAAAGTTGCCAGTAATGACAGCAGATATATATAGAATATATGTGTGTGAGTGCAACCCTTTTGATAAAATAATATCTCTGTTCACAATATCTGAAAAAAGATATATATGTATAAGATCCCAGCCTTTCCTTTTCTTTTATACGAGAATATAAGGCAACGGTAATATAGCAACGGTATACTCTTTATATATATATAGCATTGGTAATATTAATGTCCCAATAACAAGTATTTAATATATATTGAACAGTTACAAAATCTCCATAAATATATTAATTATAACTCATTTAATTTACACATTAAACTCTATTAATGGTACATCACCAAATAATATATGAATATATTTATTTTTATTTAACTTTATAATATATTATTTAACAAAAAATACAACAAACTTATCCCACCCAAAATAATTCAATAAAAATAGTTGAACATGACCAAGAAAACCTACCAAGAAATAGATGAACATGACGTAATTCAAACTTCTTCTATCTACCAGGCATTATGAAAATAATTCAGAACATACCCATTCTTACATAGATCATGTAAAAAACAGGCTATCTACAGGAAAAGTAGCAGGTGCAAATTCAACCTCACAACATTACAATGTCATAACCCATATGAAAAAAAATTTAAAGTTAAACACAATTATTTCACAAAATGCAATTGCAACCCATAAATGGAAATAATACAGGCACACAGAGCAAGTCAAACTATGTAATTTGTTCTATACCAAAGATCAACTCTATGAGGAGATAAATATTAGGATATACGGATTCTAACTTCAGCCAACAACTTATTATATTGTTTTAAATTTTAAATTTAAGTAATAATAGAATTCCTTTCAGGCAATCAATTAAACCGATATCCATCCCATGATTTTCCACGTGTCAAATTCATTTACTCGTGTTGAATTCTTATCATATCAACTACAATTAGTACCCCTACCATACAGTAACAGTTCCCGAAACAAGGAGTAGCTACATGGGCAAAATAGAGTTTCAACCCAGTTCAAGTCACCAACAATCAAACAAAACCCCACTTCAAATTTCACAACCGCAGTACACACTAACAGGTTAAAGAAAACCCACTACACAATAACAGACTAAATAAAACCCAAAAAAATAATCAAACCAACCAAATTAACCATAATAAAAAACAATTCAAACAAACCCATTTCATATAAACAGTAAGCATAAGAAATTTTAGGACTATATACCACAGATCTTAATGGGTGCCTCAAGCTCCAAGAGATTGGGCTGTTGCAAGAGCACATCCTTGGACTGAAGACAAAGCTGTCTGATCTCGGACTCGGATAGCTGCACTTGCTTCCCTGGTCTGCCTCTAACTTCAAGCAATCGCTTGATTATATCGTCAAGAGCCAAAGGTTCCATGTCAAATAATTGGGATTCTACCCAGTAACCAAAATTGAAGAAAAAGCAGAGAATCAATTAAAGGGGGGGTTGAATTCGATTATATACTTGCCTTTGTTCTTGGGTTATTAGCATAATAATAGCCATGAAAAAAAAGGTTCGATTTCAAAAAGAAAAAGTTGAACTCAAGAGTAGTAGTATATATCTTTGTGGTGTTTTGGAATTGGCTTTTTGTGAAACATTCGTGCCTATTAAATGACAAAGAAGAGAGAGAGAGAAATGGAGGAGAGTGGGGATTCTTTCTGAGAGACAGGATAGCAGCTACGCACGTACATACGGAGAGGGACGGAGAAGTCAAATGGAAACGGACCCGTTTCCATGGGTCATACGGTGGGCGTAGTACCGCACCATCAAAACTCAACACCCAAGCCCAAAAATAAAAGGACAAATTATATGACCCATTAAAAAAAGAAAGTTTTTTTGGACATTTATGACGGAAATTAACACAAAATTAAAATGGGTACTTTACATAAGTATACAACAAATAGAAAATAATTACAAGAAAAGTGCATCAACTAAATAATTACAAAAAGAGTGTAATTAAGACGCATATTACAAAAATAGTACAATTCACATTAATAAAGAAACCTAAAATCAAGGATAACTAATAATTCAAATTCAAATTCAAATCTTGTCTCTAACAACAATTTCAAATCCATATTTCAAAATTCAAATCAAAATGAGAAAATTAAAAATAAAAAATTATGAAGGAGCTAATGTTCATCATCCTCATCTCTCGCCGCCACCGCTGCCGCCGCCACATCGCCGCCGCCGCCGCCACAAAAATTGAATAGTAACTGCATCACATTTAAAATAAAATTGATAATCAAATACAACTGAATTGGTTACCTTGGTCTAAAAGTTTGACAACCAATTTCATGTTGGTAAATAAAAAATAGAACACTGTATATTTATACCAAGGTAACCAAAACTTTATACCAAGGTAATCAAACTTTTATACCACGGTAATCAAACTTTTATACCAAGATAATCAATCTACCTTCACACCTGTAGTATGAATTAGTTACCTTGATCTGAAAGTTTGGCAACCAACTGCACGAAGGTTTGGCTACCAACTGTATTACATGCAAAATAAATTAGAAACTTAATAAAACAGAATTAGTTACCTTGATATAAAGGTTTGGCTACCAACTGCATTATAAAAAACTGCAAAAACAGAGCTGTGATGGCAGAGGGAGGGGGTGGGGCGTGGGCAGTGGGAGGAGGAGGAGGAGGAGGGGGTGGCGGAGGGAGGGGGGAGGATGAGGGGGGTGGCGGAGGGAGGGGGGAGGAGGAGGAGGGAGGCGGAGGAGAGAGGGGGGAAGAGGAGGGGGTGGCGGAGGGAGGGAGGGAGGGGGGAGGAGGAGGAGGAGGGAGAGGGAGGGGGAGGAAGGAGGGGGGAAGAGGCGGGGGGGTGGCGGAGGGAGGGGGTGGCGGAGGGCAAAGGCGGGAGGAGGGGAGGAGGGGAGGAGGGGAGGAGGGGAGGAGGGGAGGCGGGAGGCGGGAGGCGGGAGGAGGGGGTGGCGGAGGGAGGAGGAGGGGGTGGCGGGGGGCAGAGGCGGGAGGAGGGGAGGAGGGGAGGCGGGAGGCGGAGGGTGGGGAGGGGTTGGACAGGAGGAGGAGGAGGAGGAGGAGGAGGAGGAGGAGGAGGCGGAGGGAGGGAGGAGAAGAAGAAGAAGGGAAACATAAATGGAGTGGGAGAAAATCGTGGGAGAAAATCGTGGGAGAGATGGGGAGAAAATTGTGGGAGAGATGGTTGAAAATTAAAACACATCCCATAATTAAAGGAATCATAAATATGTACTAATAATGAAAATAAAATTTTAAAGATATTAATTATGTAAATATTTAATGAGGGCACTTTTCTTGTAATTATATTTTTAAATGTACTATAAAATGTAATTGTTCCAATTAAAATACCAATTAGAAATCCATTTAAGTTATTATATTTTTGAAAATATTTATAATAAGTTTCCTAATTTAAGAGCAGAATTTTTTTTTCCTAATTTGAAAAATTAACTTGATTTTTGTGTATAGAGAGAGTGATTTATAGTAAATGTTATTTCACGATTAAACATATTTATAATTATATGTTCGTTTGTGTGGCATTCTTCTATTATTCTATCTTTATTATTATTCTGTTGGAATATCCTGTCTGTGCGTTTTACGCCGGACCTGGTTCCGTCTTTATTATTATTCTGTTGGAATATCCTGTCTGTGCATTTTACGCCGGACCTGGTTCTGTTATCTATTATTCTGTTGGAATAACCTGTCTATGCGAAGTACCGCATGCATGGTGATTTCTGTTATTATTCTATTCTTTATTATTCTGTTAGAACATCCTGTTGGTGCGAATTTCGCCTGACCTGGTTCCGTTATTATTATTCTGTTGGAATAACCTGTCTATGCGAAGTACCGCATGCATGGTGATTTCTTTTGTTATTCTATTCTTTATTATATTCAGTTGGTTAAAGTTTTGACTTCTATACTCCATGAAATTAGTGGAATATCCTTGATATTTTCGCTTCATCCAGTATCTTTTCATAGACATATTCTTCTGAGCATTCTTGAATTTTACTCTACAAAGCAGTATCATGTTGACAATTTAAACGTTATCAGTTCCTGGATAAAATAATTCTTGAACTTGTTTTTATTGAATTCTTATATCATTGTCATCATCCTCATATTTATATTATGTTGAAAGTCATCTGTGGCCTGTAGTGCATAGATGGACTTGGTATGATTATGACCAGGGATTATTCGGTATAATCATAACCGTAATGTTACAAATGATGTGGAAAAAGTCCTCATTGGTCCGTAGTGCATTGATGGACAGTTTTTGGTATGATTTTGGCTATGAATTCTCTTTGGTCGTAGTGCAAAGATGAATTGTTTTATGGCATGATCAGGACCGTTGATGAAAACATGATTATCTTAAGCCGTAGTGCATGGATAATTCATGGTCGTGATACTAAAGAATATCATTGGTCGTAGTGCAGGGGTGATTCGATGTTGTGAATTATTTATTAAGCTGAGTCCCAGCGATAAAAGTGATGAAAAACCTTTTAAATCATAGAAGATAGTAGATTTTATTCCCTACTTGACTCTTCTAATGGATTGCGTGTTTCGCTGCAGTTAAACTTAATGTTTGTTATATTTTATCAGTTTAACTGTGAGACCCCAGATTTTATGAATAAATATTTAATTTTCTCGAAATAATTTTTTTGAATATTATAGTGTGGATTTGAGATAATGTTCTGGTTGTGGGTAGTATTTATAAATTTTGCAAAGTATGCAAGTTGTTATATAATATTCATTGTTGTCGGGGAATATTCGTTTGGTCGTGAAATATTCTTTCTGTCGGGGAATATTCGCACGACGACGCAGCCATTTGTGGGCCCAATAACGGATAATTGTCGGATGAAGAAAACGACAAAGTTTGGGTTGTTATAAATAACAGCGTAGTTGTTACCGTTAAGACTGTTGGAATACCCAGTGGTTAAAATACAGTAATACGCGTGGTTGCACAGTAGCACACGGTATTGCAAAGTATTGTTGAATTATTGATCCTTACGTAAGAAGACACTACTCAATAATTGTCACAGTAGTTACTATTCAATATTTTATTTTATTGATTCAATAATTACTGCGTTGATATTTTATATTATTGTTGTTCAATAATTGTCACTGCACAGTATCTCCATTATCAGATCAATAATTCATATTATTTGAATAATATTATTAGATAGCATTATTGGCAATGTCTAGAAAGTTCTGTCAAGGAGAGGTTTGGTCACCTAATTGCGCGCCAGTAAGGAGAAATCCTTATCGGAAAGCCCCCTCTTTCCTGGGAACAGCCTGATTGTCATAAATGTGATTATGTAATATTATTTATAAATAATTAATTATTGATTCATATGATAAGAAAATATTTATTTTTTGTGGATATAAATGATGGGTTTATTTATGTGGTTATAAATGAAGGAGTTAATGTTGAGGTGTTTTATCAGTATTTTGTCGGATTGGTGGTATTAAAAGATCAAATCGGTGTTCTTAAAGCTCTATTGCTTGAGTTATAATTTTTAATCCGACCGTTGGATCGTTATGATTTTTTGATATGTTATACATATATAAGTTGAGTATATGTTCACAAATTTTGAACAGTTAAAAATGAACGTATGATTTGTTATGAATTTTAAGAGGTGACTGGTTCAGAAATTGTTGAAGTATCCGAATTTATCATTTTGGTGAAAAATTCTAGAATTGGTGAGCCCCACTTTTGGTTGGTGAGAAATGTGCTCAAATTGAATTTCAAATGTTGTGGGTGGCTGTGACGCCCCCAAAATAGTTTCATTCCATCCAACCCATTCTGAGTCGCCAAATACATGGTACAGAAATAACTATAACTTTATTATTACAACATATAAACTGTGAGTTTAAATACAGATATTGCCACCTAGACAATATCCACACGCAAATAAATCCCATCATAATTATTGATACATTATTTTACAAAAATGGTGAGGACTACTAAACCACTCTCTCTAGAACCTTCATTCCATACCCCGACTAGTACTCGCTACATTCTCGCCTCCTGAGAAGAAAAATGGAACAAAACGGAAAAGGATGAGCTCAACTAGCCCAGTAAAGAATATTATGACTAAGATAATATACAACAAATTATCTTTAGTCTTCAACAGGGAAAAATCTAATAGAATACAATAGACAACCAGTTTTAAATCAACAACTGCAGCGAAAACAATAATTCATTAGAAGAGTTAAGTAGAGAATGCAAACTACTATCTTCTATATATGAATTTAAAAGTTCATCGTCGATATTTTATCCCAGTAACATCAATCAATATATATCTAGAATCAAATATTCATCTTTGCACTACAGGCCAAAGATATTCATCTGTTGGTCATGTTCATCTAAACACCTGTTCATCTTTGCACTACGGGCCAAAGATATTAATCAGTCGGTCATGTTCATCTCAACACCTGTTCATCTTTGCACTACGGGCCAAAGATATTCATCAAGAAATCATTCATCTTTGCACTACAGGCCAAAGATATTCAGTAATATCATCATTTAGGACTGAGGATGATGAAAAATATTTTAAAGAAAACGAATCCAGTGAGACAAAAGAACAAATATTAAGGATTCGTACTTTAAACAATTCTCATTCAAAAATACTTCATAAATAACCAGAGTGGAGTAAAATTCAAGAATGATCAAAACATGGATACAATCAAAGCTAGTGTCCAGAATAGATATTTTGGACGAAAAGAAGAAAATTTCATTTTTCGGTGAATAGTGCCGTATTCGTAAATAGTGCCGTATACGTGAATAGTGCCGTATACGTGAATAGTAACTCCGACACCAAAAGATAAAAATTTCACAAAAAACATCATCATGCTTCGTGAATAGTACTCGTGAATAGTAACTCATGAATAGTAACTCGTGAATAGTAACTCATGAATAGTAACCCCGACATGAAAAAGTTTCAAATTTGATAAAAATTCCAACCAATATTTTGGCATAATGATATTGAAGAAATAATATCATTTTTGAAGAAAATAACACTCCTTACCTCGAAAGACAGTACTTCTAGTTGAAACATCGGATATAGGCTATGACTTGAACTTGCACCGTATAGCAATACTCAAAGTATACTCAAAATACTCACAAGAATACGCTCGATAATATAGAGAGAGAAAACTTCAGTTTCTGGTGTGATTTTCAATTCTAACCTAAGCACCCTATTTATAGGAAAATGCTTAGAACACCAAAGTAGAAAATTTAATATAATAATAATATATATATATATACAAATTTGTCTACACACCTAGAACCATATGAATTCAACAACTTTCATGTGTTTAATGAGGCTAACCAAACACAAAAAACATTTTTGTTAATTAAAACAATTAAAACTTTCAAAAATTAATTATTTCGGAACTTCAGAACTTCAATAATTCACAATAAATAGCCATTTTGTCAGAAAATTTGAATCTCGCGAGTTTTTATAGGAAATTCAATTCTCTACTACTTTGCAGAAGAAAGTTTTTTCAAATTCCAAACAGAAATTAACCGAAATTCATAAACGGACGATTTTACAGGCTATAATCAAATTTCAGTCAAGAAATGGGGTCCACCGACACATAAAACATGTTTTAAATATTTTTGATAACAAAAATACTCCTCCTCCACATATACTCATATATCCCATATTCATCGTAAAAATATCATCATTATTATATTATTAAAATATAATAATATATTTAAATGAATTATTTTATCAAAAAAGATAAAATTTCAATTTTTAACAATTGTCACACTAAAAAATTTTCTCCATCTATATCCACATAAAATCAATATTTTCCTCATCATATGAATCAATAATTAATTATTCACAAATAATTTTACAGAATCACAATATTGACAACCAGGCAGTTCCCAGGAAAGAGGGGGCTTTCCAATAAGAATTTCTCCTTACTGGCTCGCAATTAGGTGACAAAACCTCTCCTTAGACAGAACTTTCTAGACATTGCCAATAATGTTATCTAATAATATTATTCAGATAATATGAATTATTGCTTCGATAATGAAAAATACTGTGTAATAACAATTATTGAAACAACAGCAATATAAAATATCAACGCAACAATTATTAAATCATTAAAATAAAATACTGAACAGTAATTACTGTAACCATTATTGAGTAGTGCCTTCTTACGTAAGAATCAATAATTGGTGCAATACCGTGTGCTACTGTATTTTAACCACCGAATATTTTAACAGTATTAACGTTAACAACTACGCCGTTATTTTTAAACAACTTATATTTATCGTTTTTTTCATCCAATCGCTTTCCGTTATGGGGCCCACAAAAGACTGCGCCGTCGTACGAATATTCCTCGACAGCAAAAATATTCCACGACCAAATGAATATTCCCCGACAACAACGAATATTTTATAACCACTTGCTTATTTGGAAATATTTCCGTATTTTACCCATAACTATCCATATTAATCAAATCAACCCTTACTATTTCAAAATAATAAATAGAGAAAATTAAATTTCATTAATAATAAGTTGGGGTCTTACAGTGGCAGTAGTAGCAGGTAAAGCCATCAGGTAGCAGGTCAAGTCTGCTTCGGCGTGCTACCATTTTTCTATAAATAGAGGGCTAAGTTAGAATTGAAAAACACACCAGAAATATAAGCTCTCTCTCTTTCTCTCTCTATATTATCGAGCGTATTCTTGTGAGTATTTTGATAATTTGAGTGTTGCTATACGGTGCAAGTTCCTTCAGCACTATATCTAGTATTCCAGTCAGAAGTACTGTCTTTTTGAGGTAAGGGGTATTATTTATTTCATACTCTGAAGAGATATTATTTTTCGTATTCGTATGAATATTATTTCATTCAATATTCGCAAGAAATATTATTTTCATTTAATATTCGTAAGGAATATTATATTCGTTCAATATTCGAAAGGAATATTATTTTCGTTTAATATTCGTAAGGGGTGTTATTTTCTTCGCAAATGATATTTTCTTTAAATATTATTATGCTGAAATATTGATATGAAATTTTTATCAAATTTGAAACTTTTCATGTCGGGGTTACTATTCAAGAGTTACTATTCACGAGTTACTATTCACGAGTACTATTCACGAAACATGCTGATTTTTCTTGTGGAATTTCTATCTTTTGGTGTCGGAGTTACTATTCACGTATACGACACTATTCACGAATACGACACTATTCACCGAAAAATGAAATTTTCTTCTTTTTATCCAAGGTGTCTATTATGGTTACTATATTTGATTGTATTCATGTTTTGATCTTTATTCTTGAATTTTGCTTCAAAATTGGTTATTATGGATTATTATTGATCTTGGATAAACTGTGATACGAATCTCTAATATTTGTTATTTTGTTTCACTGAATTCGTTCTTTTAAAATATTTTTTATCATCCTCAGTCCTGAATGATGTTATTACTGAATATCTTTGGCCTGTAGTGCAAAGATAAATGATTACCTGATGAATATCTTTGGCCCGTAGTGCAAAGATGAATGATTACCTGATGAATATATTTGACCCGTAGTGCAAAGATGAACAGGTGTTGAGATGAACATGACCAACTGGTGATACAAATGAATATCTTTGGCTTGTAGTGCAAAGATGAATATTTGATTAAAGATGTATATTGATTGTTGTTACAGGGATAAAATATTGATGATGGACTTTTAAATCCTAGAAGATAGTAGAATTCTTTCTCTACCTGACTCTTCTAATGGATTGCTGTTTTCGCTGCTGTTGTTGATCTAAAACTTGTTGTCTATTATATTTTATCAAATTTTTTTCTGTTGAAGACTAATGATAACTTGTTGTATATTATCTTAGTCATAATATTTCTTACTGGGCTAGTTGAGCTCACCCTTTCTTTCATTGTTTTCTTCAGGAAATGAGAATATAGCTGAGACTAGTCGGGGAATGGATTGACGGTCCAGATGATTGCCTTAGTAGTCCTCACTATTCTGTGAAATAGTGTATCAATAATTATAATAAGGACCCCTTTTGAGTTTTTATACTCTCTATTAGACAATAGTTGTATTCAAACTCACAGTATATGTGTTGTCGTATTACTGAAGTTGTATTTATTTTTGTACCATGTATTTGACGACTCATAATGGGTTGGGTGGAATGGACCTATTTTGGGGTTGTCACATTAACACTGTTGAAGGCTAACGATAAATTATTCTGCATTATCTTAGTCTTAATATTTTTAACTAGGCTAGTTGAGCTCACCCTTTCTTTCACTGTTCTCTTCAGGAAATGAGAACGTAGCTGGGACTAGTCGGGGAACAGAGTGATGGTCCTAGATGGTGCATTAGTAGTCCTCACTATTATGTGAAATAGTGTGATAATAATTGTAATGAGGACTCCTTTTGAGTTTGTATAATCTCTAGTAGAAAATATTTGTATTCAAACTCACAGTTTATGTTTTGTCGTATTATACACGACAATTGTATTATTAAGTTGTATTTGAATTCTGTACCATGTATTTGACGACTCAGAATAGGTGATGTATACCTATTTTGGGGGCGTCACAACAAATAGTATCCCTTACCTTAGAAAGAAGAGTACTGGATATAAATACAGTAAATTAAGTTATTTTTTAGTAAATTATGTCCGATGAAATATTTCGTCGGAAATAACTTAATTCTGAGAGAATTCATTCCGTCGAAAATAATTTCGTCGGAATTAGGCTGTTTTTTTGTTATGAAAGAATAATTTGTCTCATCAATTGCAGATATTGATTGTACCCAGCATCGGCCCTAGGCTAAAGCCCAAGGTGCCCTGGCTTTAAGCCCACTAAAATTGACACATTTTTAGGGCCCCCAAGAGGTATTTGTATTATGTATATATATATATATATATATATATATATATATATCCAAACAAAAGAGTGCAGCCCACGTCAATTTAAATTTAAAGGCCTACAAAAAGTTTGTCCAATGAAATAAGCCCAAATCTCAATTACAAACTTGTATTCTTTGGTATTGATGCTCTTTTGTTCAGAGAAAATTCTTAGTTTTTGATGCCTATTTTAATAGCAATTCGCAAAAGGCATATTTTTTTTGTTGTCACTTTATGCCCTTAAAAACTCAGGACCGACCTTGATTGTACCATTTGAAATTCAACCCGTAGTATTACACTAACAAAACAATCTAATTGAATTTTTTTTAAAATGTAGTGTCAACCACTTCAAATAACGATCTCAGCCTTCTAATCATCTCTCACTTCTTTATAGGATAAAAGAAGGTATTATACACGTTTTACTTGGTGTACAATTTTTCATAAAAATGTTCTTCTAATGTTTAAATTTAGATGATATATACATAATGAATAGATGCATCTCCCAAATATTAAGAGTATCAATACAATGTAGTAATCAATTATAAGAAGCCATATACATAATTGATTATATATGATATGCATCTCAAACACATGATAGGCCAAAACCCTAGACTAATCATCGAAGACTCGATATTCTCCGAGATTCGATACGTGAGTCTCGCTTATTCTTGATCAAACGGCTCAAAACCTTTGCGCACCGACTAACCATTTCTTTGAACCTCACTCCATCCAAGCCCTCCTCATGGTGTCTAACCACCAAATGAATTTTTTTATTATCATGTTTGTGCACCAACATAGGCTGCTTCATTTCCTCAGTTGTGAAGTGTTGGCCAAATGAACTCCACCCCTCAATTAGTTGCTTCAAGCTTTTGTGATCACTTTCTTCCCCTTCATCAACTACTTTGACATAATAATGCTCATTTTCTTTCTCATCATTTTCTCATTTTCGAGGAATTTCTTTGTTCGAAAAGTACGATTTCAAGGTGTCTTCTTTTTCGCGATTCAATGGTTTTCGAGTTCTCTTTGACATGGAAAGATCGTAGCGAAATTTTCCTTCATTAAATTCACTTGCCATTTCCTTGAGGAAAAATAGGAAAAGTGGGTAGAATAAGAAGTAATGTGGATAGCCCAAATAGAATGGTTGATTCTATTGTTATCAAGGTTTGTTTGCTTAATGGAAAATTCAAGGGGGTAGTTGATGTTAAAGAAGGCCTTTGCCATTTGATTTTTACATTAAATTAAAACAAACACACAATATTCATCTTTTTCAATTAGTTATTCCTTCTCATGATTAGCCATACATTTTAAAAAAGGATAAATCAACTTTTGGCACCTGTACTGGGACATGACTTACAATTTGGTACCCGAAGTGAAAAAAGTTATAAATTGATGATTGTACTCGAAAAATGTTATACTCTGTTAAACATTAGGGACACGACTTACAATTTGGTACCCGAAGTGAAAAAGTTACAAACTGGTGATTGTACTCGAAAAATGTTACACTCCGCTAAACAATAGGGTTTCATCTTTATTCTGTTTGAAAATTAGGGTTCTCTTCTTTTGTCCTTCTTCTTCTCTCATTCTTTTTGTCTCGATTCTCCATTGATTACCGGTTCCCATATATTTATTAAAGGGTTTTCAGTGTTTAATTGAAAGGATGAACTCGTCTTGGAGTTGAATCGTAAATGAAATCGGGAAAGAAGATTGTAGCTCATGCAACAAAAATGAATGGATTATACCAGAATTCCCAAGTCGATGCCATTGTGGAGCAATGTGCGAATGTGGGAGGCAAGAAAAGATGGAACAAAACATCGAAGATCTTATTCGCGTCGACTTCACTTCTCTCTCTGTATGCTTGTCTCTCCTGTTGGATCAATTTTAACGATTATTTAAAAATTGAAAAGTACAAGCACCAGATTACAAATTTTTTTTGAGTACAATCACCAATTTGTAACTTTTTTCACTTCGGGTACCAAATTGTAAGTCGTGTCCCTAATATTTTAACGGAGTGTAACATTTTTCGAGTACAATCATCAATTTGTAATTTTTTTCACTTCGGGTACCAAATTATAAATCGTGTCCCAGCATAGGTACTAAAAGTTGATTTATCCCTTTTTAAAAAACAACAGACTTTAAAAAAAAAAATTCCCATACTTATTGCTCTACTTGATTCTCAATTGCTCCTTCTACTAATAATCTGAGAAAGTTTGTGGTTGAGCTAGACAACCTAGACTTGACAATAGTAAGCAAGACAACTATAGAATATAAATAGAATCAGATCCCATTTTCTCAATTAATGGGAAAGTTTTACAGAAAATTAGTTGGGGTGGCATTGATAACACAATCGACTAAGAATCAATAATTAATTATAAAAACCATTAATTAAGAAATCTTATCTTAATCGACAACTCACAATAATTTTGTACTTTTATCAAATAATTTTAATTGCTCATTAGTTAACATCGAGTTCATCATTTAAGATTTTTCATTTTTTAATATAATTTATAAACTCTTCGTATCCTGTAAAATATATATATATATATATATATATATATATATATATATATATATATATATATATATATATATATGAAATAATTTGAAAATTATTTGTGCATGCATCTACTGTTTTCAAGTTTATCTATACATATTTTAGAAATATTTTATTGTAAAACATATGCGCTACAACTATTTACGAAAAAAAATTAAAAATAATTTGTGCATAAATGTATCTGCTGTTTTCAAATTTCTCTATATGATGTATCAAATTTATAATAAATTAAATTTATGAAAAATTCTTAATTGTATTCATTTATCGCTATTCATGTTTCTATGTATTACATACAAATTGAAATATGTTATTTTTAAAATTATGTGTCTTGAACGGGTTATGAATGATTATAAGTAATAACATCTTAAGAATTTAATATTAATTTATATCTTAAAAATAGAAATTTATCTCTAATTTTGAAAAGAGTATAAAAAGTACATCCCTAATATTAGAATGGAGGGATATATTATAATTGGGTAAATGTGTAAAATTGACCCTGTGGTTTTGTCTAAAGTCCCACTTAGATCCGATTTTGTTTTTTCCTTTCAAAAGTACCCTTTACATTATAAAAACAGTCACCAAAGCTCCTTCGGTTGACAACATGCCAGATGGACAAAAGAGGTTACACCTGGACAAATATCGGTGACTAGGTTCGACGAGAAGAAATTGTCTAATCCGTTCTCTCCTCTAAGACTCATGTGATTCCTCCCCTTCTTCCATTTCTGCTCCACTCATTTCCTAAAACCCCAACCCCAATTTCTTCAAGCACAACACTAGATTTATCGGAAAACCCAGAACCGAGTAGATCAATAGCTACTACAGTACGGATGCCCTTGAGGCCTATAGATTTAGCAATTTTGCTAAAACTATAAGAGCTGCATCCTAACCCATGTACAATGAGTACATTTTCTGAGCTAATGCGTCCTTCTTGAATTGTAAATACATCAACTGAAGGGTGATTTGGGGTGGTTTTGTTACATATCAAAGTTTATTTAGAACAAGTATATTAAAAGTAGTAAGAGTAGTAATCCAAGGGTTGATATTAGGCTAAATGATAATAATATGAATGGCTAGGATTTATGTAGAAAGAATGCTATATATGGCCAAGTATGTACTAAGGTAGGTTATCAATGAATTAACCAAATTTTTCTCTATCTTCTCTAGATTTCTTCTGTTCTCCCTCATTTTTCTGGAGTTATTGCAAGAGACTATAATTTCTTGTTACATTTGACTTGGATAACAATTTAGGTATCATTGCAAGATCAGGAACTAGGGAATTCATGGAAGCCCTTACTGCTGGTGCTGTTGTCAACATGATTGGACAGTTTGGTGTGGGTTTCTATTCTGCTTACTTGCTGAGAAAGTTGTCTCAACAAATGGCGATGAATAGTATTTATGGAAGTCCCAAGCTGGTGGTTCTTTCATTATAATCAGAGACTTTACTGGTGAGGTATTGATTAGGGGTACCGAGATTGTTCTCTATTTTAACGAAGACCAGCTAGAAAATATTGAAAAGCGCAAACTTAAGGATCTGATCAAGAAGCACTCTGAGTGCCATAATTACAGTAAATTTTACAAGGCCTTCTTGAAGAAACACAAGCTTGGTACCCTTGAAAGACTCCCAGAACAAGACAGAGATTGCTGAATTCCTCAGACACCACTTCACAAAGAGTGAAGATGAGATGATTAGCTTGAAGAACTATGTGACAAGAATGAAAGAAGGACATAGTGATAATTACTATATCAGTGGAGATGAGGTCTTCATTGTTCATATCATTAACAAAGGGGATGGCACAATAATTGAACAACTTCTTGTGGGAGTAAAATATGGTCTTGCATGGGCAGGAAACAAAAAGTGGTTACTTAAATTGGGATCAGACCTAATGTTTAAATGGGTATCTCTAATGCTCCATTTTGAGGTGTTTATTTCCTACACATTTGATATTGATTTCAACAAGTTTTTATTGAACAATTCAAAATCTAATATTCATGAGGATTGGATGGGTTTAGATATTGTACCGAAATCCATCAAGACATTTAGTGAAGTGTGGAGTTTTACCAATGTCATCACTTGGAATGGTAAGGTCTGCATGGAATGGGTGATTCTTCATTGTTGTGCTCTTACTGCAAAGCCTATGAAAGTATATATGCTACAATAGCATAACAAAGAAAATTGAAGGACATTTCATCTTCCCTGATAGAAAATTGAGCAAGATTATAAGTATGCGAAGTTAAGTTTACAAGGGATTATCCAAGTGGAGAGAACACTCTGAATCCTTTAAAGGAAACAATGCACAATGCCAGGGGGCGTAATTGCGTTATTATTCTGCAAATTGTGATGACTAGTTTTAAGGAGGATTTTTTTATTCTTACACTCAAGTTGCAATACCACCTTGAGGACAAGGTGATTTTTGAAGAGCGGAGTATTGTTACATATCAAAGTTTATTTAGAATAAGTATATTAAAAGTAGTAAGAGTAATCAAGGGTTGAGATTAGGCTAAATGATAATATGAATGGCTAGGAATTAGCCTGAACCCACAAAGGAAATGACAAAAAGTCTTACTTTCATTATCATGACATCTGTAGGATAATTATGTGGATGCTATATATTCCGTCCGCATAATAATCATGTAGTAGCTTTACCGTCCCCAAAATTATTATGCGGTATGCATTCACGACTGCTCCATCTTCTTCATATAATATATTTGCAGATTGCAAATCTTGAACAGCTGACCTGAAAAAAAATCATGCAAGTCTCCGATACGAATTATTCTCTTCAACTCCATTCAATTTGGTCTTTGATAATCTCTCACATCTAAACAGATTTTTCTCTTCAACTTCTTCAAGATCCATCAAAAAATTACAAGTACATCGCAATAACAAGTAAATATTTGGGTATTTGCCATACATTAATTAGATGCATTATATATATATATATATATATATATATATATATATATATATATATATATATATATATATATATATATATATAGGGATTCCATCCACAGCAACGGGTTGTTGGGAAGCAACCCATTTTGTCCAGCCGTTACAACCTGTACCGGCCCTTATCAAATTTTTTTTTATAAGCCGCTACAACCTGTAGCGGCTGGGCCAAAAATGGGCTGCTCCCAACAACCAGTTGCTGTGGATGGAATCCCATATATATATATATATATGGTCCGTCTCTAAAGCGAACCTTAAAGAACGAACCAAAGACGAACCGTCGTCTTTGGTGTCTATGGCGACGGATCGAACCGTCGCCATAGACACCAAAGACGACGGTTGCTAGATCACTATTTTCTGGCAACCAAGTTGCAACACCATGTAGCAGCTTGTTTTTGGTTCTAATTGCACCGCTACATGTAGCGGCTTGCACATTGAGTATATTATTTTATTTTCCATTATCCCATTATTAAGTCACTGTTAGAAAAAAGGTTTCTTTTTAAAAAAATAATCTGACTTTAATAATAATATTAATTATCCGAATTTATTATTATTATTATTATTATTATTATCGGAGTATATTATAAAAAAAAAGACCGCTACATGATGTAGCGGCTTTGCAACATTGACTTGCTTTGATTCACTTTGACAAAACTCTGGAACCAAGCTTAATAAAGTGACCAAAAGCAAAGCCAAGCTTAATAAAGTGACTAAAAGCAAAGCAAGTGAATCAAAGCAAGTGATGTTGCAAAGTCGCTACACCATATAGCGGTCCTATTTTTTTAATATAATCCGATAATAATAATAATTATTATTTTTATTATTATTAAAGTTGGATTATTTTTTAAAAAGAAACATTGTTTTTTAACAACAAGTGACTTAATAATAAGATAATGGAAGGAATGTAAAATAAAATAATATACTCAATGTGCAAGCCGCTACATGGCGTAATGCAACTCTGAAAGCAAGTTTAATAAAGTGATCAAAAGCAAAGCAAGTGATGTTGCAAAGCCGCTACACCATGTAGCAGTCCTATTTTTTTAATATAATCCGATAATAATAATAATAATAAAGTTGGATTATTTTTTAAAAAAGAAATTTGTTTTTCTAACAACAAGTGACTTAATAATGGGACAATAGAAGTAATGTAAAATAAAATGATATACTCAATGTGCAAGCCGTTACATGGTGTTGCAACTTGATTGCCATGAATATTGATCCGACAACCGATTGTTATGTATTTGATCCCATATATATATATATATATATATATATATATATATATATATATATATATATATATATAGTTTAGTAGTTAGAGTTGGATCGTTTTGAAATTTCTTACTTTGATTTTAGATATTTTTAGGAATTACAAAATGTGTAGATTGTGGATATAATGGATACTGGTTTTGGATATATATGACAATGAAAGTTAATAAATTATCATTTGTATGAGAAATTTATTTTTGAGAATATGAATGTTCTTGAAAAATTATTCAATGTTGATGTATATTTTTCAATGTTAAAAAATTATAAGTTTTTTTTAATAATTTATTGGGCTCAATGTTAGTTGTTGTTTCGTAAAGTATGCTATGTAATTGATTGATAGGGGTGGATAAATTAATAATATTAGATAATTTTGGGTTTGGTTAATTAGATATGTGTTATTTATTATTAATTTATACTCATATTATGCATGTTGATTAATAATGTATTGAAATTTTGTGTTAAATTTATTAATACAAGGTATTATTGTATAGATAATGGTTGTTATAAAATATTTGAGAATATTCATTGTTAGATAATTTGTATAATGTTTAATTTTTTTTATAGAATGGACTTCTATCATTAAATAAATAATCCTATCGTACTTTAGGATATTAAATACAACACCGGTCTGAGAAAGTTTGGAATAATCCAGAGGATTGTACTGATAGGTTGCATATAGATGAGGGTGACACAAAATTTGATGTGTTGAGGTTAACCAAAGCGTAAATTAATTTTTTTTATTAAAAGAATGAGATATATTTTGGTATATATATTTACTAATCATAGTTTCTGCATTAATAGAACGATGGCAGATTGAGACCAACTCATTTCATTACCCCCACCCCACCCCTCCCCTCCCCTCCCCTCCCCTCCCCTCCTCTCCCTAAAAAAAAAATAATATTATGTGATTATATGTATGCACCTCATTCTCTCACCCCAAACACCACAAAAAAAAATAATATTATGAGATTATATATGCACCCCACCCCACCCCACCCCACCCCACCCCACCCCACCCCAATAGATATCGATGACCAACCAACTTAATTCAGTTTAGGACCCCATCTTGAATTGTTATATATAGTTATCGATGTTGTTTAGAATTAAAATTATCATAGCTTTATTGGACTGCAACGATAATTTTCTTTTACATCTATGAACTTTCAATAATATCGTCTCTTTTTCATAAATAATAATGCTGCATCAATAAAATAATCTAAAAGGAGATCTAAATAAATAACGTATCGTTCAGTAATCCATTATTTATTATCTCTTACAAACAAAATTAAAAATAAAAAAAAAAGTAAAACTTCTAGTGAGTTCTTTGTCGGTGATTTTTTTTCCCCCCACAAAAGGGTGTAAATCCTCTTTAATAAAAAATATTAATCCATGTAATGCTATGACCAAGTGTTTAATGAAGAAATACTTCACATTACTATCACCAGAAGAATGAAGTTGGCTTGTGTAATGTACCAAAACGGGACTCTCTTTTTTTCTTCGGTCGATATCCAAAAGTGGAGAAATTTTTGCATGTATTCATTCTACGATTAATCGAGTCGAATCGAGTATTGAATTACACAGATTTAGTTTACAAAATTTATCGAGTATGAAATAAAATTTAATTGAGACTTGTTTAGCTATAGAGTCAAGCATGATCTCGAATCGAGCCCAAGCAGTTTGAACTTTCCGAGAGAATATGATCTAAGTATCAATAAAAAAAATCAATTTGAAGAGGTTCGAATAATTTATCGAATTTTAAAATTTGTTCATATTTGAATTATTTATATTTCGAGTCCAGTTTGAATTGAATTTTTAGTTGAGCAAATATGAATCGAGTTCGAATTGATTAATTTATTTTACAACCTTAATTAGTTGTTCATGACGAATAATGACAATAGATATAAGACCAAATACCTTTGATTAAGGAAGAAAACAAAGCATGATAACCAAAAAAAAATAAAATCCTATACATAATTATAATGAAAATAAGGTAAGCTAAGAAAAATAAAATAGTAGATCACAATGAAGATATATTAGGCATGAAAAAATTGGGTTAATTAATTATTTCACCAAGTACTAGAATTATCCGTTATACTCAAAAGTTCTTCCAAGTAATCTGCCCCCAAGTCCTCAAACACCACAACTACATTATCTATCATTTTCAGCTCTATGTTTTTGTTCTTGCTTTGACTTTTCCTGCACAAACTCCTCTTCCTCATTGAATGCCTTTTCTTCAATTCCACCACCGGTGAACAACCGGCTTTACAACTATGCCTCATGTCACTCAACGACTCCCGGACACTTTCCACCGGAAAATTTAGAATGGCCGACGAGCCCCGCAACGAAAAAGCCGCTTGATCATAAGCTAAAGCAGCTTGTTCTGCACTGTCAAATGTGCCCAGCCATACCCTTATGCCATTTCTAGTAGAATCCCTTATTTCTGCCGCGAATTTGCCCCACGGCCGCCTTCTTACACCTCTATAGGCTTTCTGTTTCTTCGGGAGTTGTTGAACCTTCGAACTTACTTCGTGATCTTCTTTAATTTCTTCCTTAATTTCTTCAGGGGAATTAGAATCTGATGTTTCTTGTACCGTCTGTGATAGAACCCCATATAGCAGCATTTCCTCGGAGTCATTTACATTAAAAGGGAGGGAACTGTCGAGTTCTAGCCCATCCCAAGAGAGGGAATCTAATGACCCAAATGAAGATTCCGGCGAGTAATCAGAATTCAAGGATTGAAAAATAGATGAATTCATTTGTATATAATGTAAGAGTTATAATATTCTTGTTGTGTTTTTGGAACATATATGTTAGGCCTTGGCTCCCTTTAAATACCCAAAATAAGAATTGGAATAAAATAATGGAATAAGAACAAGGGAGTGGGGGGCAAAAGAGTAAAAAAAATGTCCAAAGAGGATGTACGAACATATTTTATTATTAAAATTTATTATCTTGAAGCACGCCATTATTATAATTGGCAAATGCACACATGGGTCAAATGAGGTGGGGCGGCCTGGTCCATTGAGGAGAAAGTTGAACAATTTTAGCATTTAATCTGATTCTTGTGATATCTGATTATTGTTTATATCATATTTGAATCATCAAGTTGGTCATATTGTTATAATCTTAAATGTGGTTGAGAACCATCTTAATTTTTCATATTATCTCTAAATATTATTTCCTCCCTTTAAAAAAAATGCATAAAATGAATAGTAATAAAGTCATTTAATAGGGTCAACTAGTATAAAAAATAAAAATATTGATCACTTCAACAACAAGACCATTCAATATATTTGTTTCTTTCTTCTAAGGCCTAGCTTTGTTATTGTGAATTTATTGGCTGTCAATTGTCAAAGAATGTTATAACCGGTGATTATGTAATTGAAAAAAAGTTACTTTTAAACATAAATAAATAGAATGCGAATTTATCAAACAACTATTAATATAAAATAGACATATGTGCTTGTATATATTTTATATATGACCCATAAAAGATTAGTTTCATTTAATAAAAAATGATTATTATTGGGTAATTAAGATCTGAATAATTAGTATATATCTTAATAAATTAGATCATCTTAGTAAAATAACATCTGAATTTAAAAAATTATTTGGTAACTAAAAAGTATAAAACATCTGAATAAATTTTTAAATTTAAAAATATATCAAATTACTTTTTAAAAATCAAATAATGATTTTGACTTGTACTATTTGAGAAAGACTATAGTTAAGACTTAAGAGAACTAGATTTAGTTGCTTCAATATATAATTCATTACACATTTGATTTAGTGGTGGATAAAATTGTATTATAAATTCATATCTTCTGTAGTAAACATTTTGAATTTTAAACTTAAAAGTCCAAATTTATAGTTGCGTGTTATTTTGCAATTTTCTTATTACTGATTTCATTTCATATATGGGATTAATGTGAACTAATAGAATTAACCTGCATCTCATCTTGGTTTTCACGGAATCTTCTACACTTGCACTATGGGATAATTAACGACTTTATATATATATATATATATATATATATATATATATATATATATATATATATATAGGGAATATATCTTAAGCTCACCCCTTATTCAACTCACCCGAGCTCACCCCCTTTTAGCGACGGACACGACGACGGTTCGATCATACAACCGTCGTCTATACTTATAGCGACACTATATGTTGTCCGTCGCTAAAAGTATAGACGACGGTTGTATGACCGAACCGTCGTCGGGTCCGTCGCTAAATGGAGGGTGAGCTCGGGTGAGTTAGATAAGGGGTGAGCTTAAGATCCGGACCGTATATATATATATATATATATATATATATATATATAGGCCGGATCCTGTCCGGACTCCCGGACAGGTTTAAAATCCGGACCTTTTTTTTTTTTTTTTTTTTTGCTTTTTTTTTTTGAAACAACTAAAAAAAAAAAATTTTATGGAATTGGAATTTTTACATTATACAGTGTTTTGGGTGTGATTTGGATGCCTATAACGAAACATGTCTGTACAGTCTGGGCAGACTGTACATACATTGGTTGGTGTAGGTATTAAAAACACACCCAAAACACTGTATTAATGAAAAATTTCAGTTCCATAAATTTTTTTTTTTTTAGTTGTTCTACCAAAAAAAAAAAAAAAAGAAAAAAAATCAGGTCCGAATTTTCTCCCGTCCGGGAGTCCGGACCTGATCCTTCTTCTATATATATATATATATATATATATATATATATATATATATATATATATATATATATATATATATATATATAGGGATTTCATCCACAGCAACCGGTTGTTGGGAGCAACCTATTTTTGGCCAGCCGTAACAGCTTGTACCGGCTTATAAAAAAAAAATTGCATAAGGGCCGGTACAAGCTGTTACGGCTGGCCAAAAATGAGTTGCTCCCAACAACCGGTTGCTGTGGATGAAACCCCATATATATATATATATATATATATATATAGCATGGATCAAGTGCATACCCCTTATCTTACTCACCCGTGCTCACCCCCTTTTAGGCGACAGTTTCGGTCATACAACCGTCGTCTATACTTTTAGCGACGGAAAACCTATGACGTCGTTAAAAGTATAGACGACGGTTGTATGATCGAAACCGTCGCCTAAAGGGGGTGAGCACGGGTGAGTAAGATAATGAGTATGCACTTGATCCGGACTATATATATATATATATATATATATATATATATATATATGTTATTTATTTTTATAATACAAGCCACATAAATGCATATTTTGGTAGGAAGAAAATTGATATTTTTTTCTTGAGCCGATAGTAATATTTGATTTTTTTTCCTTAATTTTTTTTGACGTGTAAAAGAGTGTTTATTAGTGACACACTTAATTATAATAATTTTTCAATGAACTTGTACTGGTAAAGAAGAAAAATCATTAAAATATTTCCTTACCCTTAAATATTACTCGAATGCAAATTTGTCTTAAAATATGATATTTAGTGGAGTATCTTTTTGGATAAACTTTTATTCAATGACAAATTTTAGTCTTCAAATATGATAATACATGAGATAATATCATCATAATATTACTCGTGTGTAGTCAGCAACTTTTGTATGTTTAAAAATCAAACTATTTATTTATTTAAGGGATTTAGGAACCGGTTATCATTTTTTTTTGGCCAGGTATCATATACAATGAAGAATCGTGCTATATATTATAAAAATTTATGTCTAATTACAATTGTAATCAGGACGGAATCAGAATATTTATAGAGGGGGTCAAAATTAAATAGATCAGTAAAAAAATTATTTAGTAACGCTTAGGGTGCTTCTTCAAATTCATTTTGCCCAATTATAGTATTTCACACCATCCTATTTCAACACTTTTCAACTTTTGAGTTGTGAGTCTAATGACTTTAAATATACATATATATATATATATATATATTAATTTTTCCCCGAACTATGAGACTATTAATCAGACTTTAAAATTTTTAGTCAACTGATTAGCTACTTTTATAGATAAATTACAAATTATAATATTATATATTCAAAACCTTAAATTGTAGCTCATGTGATTAATTAGCTTGAAAGAATGAATTCCAGCAACTAAAAATAAATAAATAGAAGAAGACAGATTTAATAAACTTGATAGGATATAACTATGGTGAACTTATGGTCACTATAGTAAGATCAAAAAAAATTATTTTATTTCTTTAGATTTTTATTTTTAATTAATTTACAGAGTGAATTGTTATCACTTTTTTTTGCCTCACTTTGATGATAAAATAAAAATAAAAAAAAAGCAAAGGGGAAAAGGAAATACATAAAAAATGGAAGGAAAATAAAAACAAATAACCCCGAAAATTCCAGGGTCCTGGTTCCGCCCATGATTGTAATATATATTAATATATGAGATTGAATAAAATTATAAAATTAGTCTAGTGTATCAAATACAACATAAACATATTACCAATTATAATTATTCATATAATTCCCAATAATAAAATCCACCTATAAATTTTTCAGTATTAATGATGGTATATAAATGTCCAGATTCAGATCCCCTTGAAGCTCACGAAATGTTTGAAAGTCAATAAAACCACATGAGAGAAAGAGAGATGAAAATCTTTCTAGGTTTCGAAATCCTCCGAAAAAGAAGGGGTGCTATTTTTGGAAAGTGACTACTCACTTGCCAAATATGTGATGACATGAGCCGATTAAGGGTAGTGCCCGCTTGAGTATTACATCTTTGAAAGGGTGCAATACTTTTCTTTTTGTTATAAGGAAAAAATGTGTGTACACAGCTGTGTATTACACAGTAAGCTATAGCGACGATTTTTTGGACTATAGCGACGGTTTCACCGGCCAACTGTGTAATACACAGCTGTGTATATACATATAACCCTTGTTATAATTATACCAAGTTTCTAGGAAACCCAAATTTGGATATTATGTACTCCCTCCATCCATTTTTAAATGTGGTTTTAGAAAAATATTTTTGTCTCTTAATATTTGTGATTTGAAAATTTTAATTAAGTATTAATTATTTAATTTTTTTAATAGTACTCTAACTATTAAATATAATTTTAGTTTTGTCACTATTTTTTGCTCAATAAATAATATCATCTTTTTTCAATACAAAAACAATATAGACAATTGATATTATATTTAATATTATACAATTATTTTTTTTAATAATTGTGCACAACTCCAAAACGACATATATAATGGACGGAGAGAGTTCTTACTTTTCTAGAAAATTGACAATTTTAGTGAAATGTGACGAAGACAAATGACCATAATTTTATAGAATGAGACAAAAAGTATTTACTCCCTTTATTTCATAATAATAATAATAGACTTTTTTGAAAAAAAAATTATTTTAATTTATTCGTCTTTATAACTTTTTAAAAGAGAATAAATTATTTAATTTTTTATATCACATCTTACTTTTTTCATTATCTTAAGAAATTCTCTATTTTGTATTTGTAGTCTTCAACTTTGTATAAAAGGATAGTGTTGAAATTTTAAATAAATTTTAATTATTAAAAAATAATATTAAATAATTTTTTTAATTTATGTGTATAAAATTAAAATGATTATTATAATGAAATGGAGGCTTAGGTAGGTAGTGAAATCATATCATAAAATTATGAAGGTCAATATTTCATTTTCTCATCCATGCATGGACGTTTCCTACAACCTTCCGGGCTACTAAATTCAGTTTGTGTGTATGTATACATCACTATGGAGAAAGCGCCACAATGTTTTTTGGACGAGTGCAATAAATCACTATGATGATGAGTTTTTATTTCTTTCATTTATTTATTTTCTTTTCTTTTTCCTTTTTTTTGTGGGGTGGGGGCGGCTGGGCTTGCCTTCCCATGAATTACATCAACAATAAACTTCACAATCTCACCAACAGTTGAAAAATAAACCCACATCCGGCTAGTAAAATTACTAATCTACATCTAGTAAAATGTAAAATGTAAAATGAAGTTGAGTTGTGAATCTATATTAAAATGGAGTTGATTCAATCATTCAAATGTTCATGATAATATTCGTGAACATAATTATGTTCAACTATATTCATGAATTCGAGCATTTTTGCGAACTGTTTGCGAACAACTACCGATCAAAATTTGCACATGTGTGTTGGTTCGATCATATTACTCGAATATGTCCGAGTACGACTCATAGTGTTCGAGTTCGTCAAAATTTGGATTGTTTTGGTTGGTTTGCAACTCTAAATAATACATGCATGTTGGTTTTTATATTTTGTAATTTTAATGATGACAATATGCTAAAGTAGATGAGTTATTAAATGGGCTGCAATTAACTTTGTAATGGTGTGTTGAAAATAATTAATAACCAGTTTAATATATGTTGATGCAATTTGTCTATGTTTGTTGGTTATTTAATGGATTGCATGGATTATATTTTGGGCTGATGGGTTGATTAAGTACAATTACATTTTCTATTGCATTCTAAAAAATAATTATAACAATAGTGCACTAATAAAATTAACTTTGTAATGATGTGTTGAAAATAATTATTAACTAGTTTAATATATGTTGATGCAATTTGTCTATCTTTGTGTTGGTTGATCGTTTTTCAAAGATGACTCATTTTGTAAATTGTTGAAGGATGATGGACGCGAACCAGATTTCTCATCTTTATTTTCAGGAGATTGTGCGTCTACATGGTGTTTGTGACGCCCTCTGATAGAAACGTAATTCATATATTTTATTATCCCTAATTTTGTCCTTTTAATTATATTAGTTTATTAAATTAATATGTTTTATTTTATTTTGTAGGATTTAATAGTTGTTGCAATAAAGTCAAAATCTTGGTGATCAAACAATATTTAATGCTCTTATTCATATAAGGAATGTCCAAGAAGAATCCTACAAGGAGAAGGAAAGAGGTGGAACAATCTTAGTGCAATTCAAATCCAACAAGAGAAAGAAAAGTCTATCTAGAAGATGTTTTTGAGAAGTTGATTGCTACTAGGAAGTTGAATCCTACATGGAAAGGGAATCAAAGTGTCCAAGTTCAATGAATCTAAATTAGGGTTCAAAGTTATTTTCCCTATAAATAGGCCTCTTGTTTTAGAGAAAGATACTACTTGTTAATTTAATTTTCTTAGTTTTTCACTAGTGTAGGAGGGAGAAGATATTTAGAGTTTCTTTTTTTTTTCCAATCACGTGTGGAACATACTGTCAGGGAGTATTTGTCACTTTCTTTTATTTACATAATAGAAATTCTCTTTTTAATTATTGTTCTTATTTCATGCGAATAGTAGTACTAATATTATTTGTTTTTGTTTTTAATTCCATGGCTAGCTAAATTTCTAATACCTAGGATTATGATGAAACTAAGTATTTCATAACTATATTTTCTTTCCGTTCCTAAATTAATGCCTAATTATTTTCACCTTCATATTTTCCTCCGCATAAATTGCATATGATTTTTATATTGATTGCGAGATTTTGATAAGTTATAGTTAATCTGTGAATTTTTCATAACTTATGCTTGCCCATATTAATTATATGAATCATTATTTTTAAAGGGAAGGGAAAATAATTTGGGAATTGATTTATGAAATAAGAAATTATTTATTATCTTAATATTTGGTGGATTCTAATTCCTAGGTATCTTTTCTCATTAATAGTTTTCGTTTTTAATTAATAGTTCGCATAATTTAGTTAATAAATCTTCTCCACCATTTTTATTTCTAATTTGCCTAAAATATTAATTAAGGATATATTAAAGAATTAATCTAGTCTCTGTGGGTTCGACCTATACTTGTCAGTTCTTCAATTCGACACTGTGCACTTGCAGTACATATTTTATCACATCAAGTTTTTGGCGCCGTTGCCGGGGAATAGAATTAATTTTTATTTATTCCTTAATTTTTATTTATTCGAATTAGTTTTAACTCATTTTTTTTTCAGGATTATTGAAGCGGATCAAAGAAGCGAAAAGATAAAGATTTTGTTGCTGTGCTTTCTTCGGTACTTCTTATCTCCATATTTTTTTAAATAAAAAAATAAAAAAAATAGTAGTTTAGTTTTTTTTTATATATATATTTTTTTTCTTTGTCGCATTCATGCATTCACTCACGTAGAGCACACCCTGTTAGGTTTTATTTTTTATTTTTTATTTTTTGTCAAATATAAACTGTGGTGATTGCTGGAGGATTGAGGTACATCAAAATTTCTCCTTCTTTCGTAATTCACATAGTTTTAGGACATTTTATTTGTTTATAGTTTTTTTTTTCATTTTCATCTTTAATCTAACATTAAGGGCACAACCTATAACATGATAAGGTGGGGATTTCATCACCCTTCCTTGGCCCACAAACAATCCAATTTATATTGTGCATGACCATGACCTAATAAAATCAAGTAGACGTTGGCCCCTAGGACTCTCGAGCTCAATTAGGACAAGAAACTCCAAGAGGAGTCTGAATTTTAAATTAATAAAACTACTGGTGTCTAGGCAAGTGGTTCAAAAGGTATACGCTTAAAGATTGTGTGGTTATTTAATTAGTCACCGTTTCTACGGAGAGACTCCCACCTTTCTTACACTTACCTGGCTAGTGGTGTGATTAATTTCGAATTTGGTGGACCTTGCGGTGTAATTTGGAACAGTTAGGAGCTGTCTAGATTTTATTTAGGTTAACCTTAGAAGTAAATTTTTTTTATTTTTAAAAAATTTTAATTTTATTTGTATTTTTTTTTGTGCTTATCTGATTATTTGTTATTTAGTGTATGCAAAAAGTGTGGATAAGGGGCGAAACATCCCGATTAGTGAGAAAACTTGATTTTTCGAATTTCACTTTAAAAGATCTCACTTTAACAAAAATGAAGGGCGCCCAAACTGTTTCTTTAAGGGATCGATGTTATCCTTCCCGCTCTGCCCAACCTTCATGTATTAGTCTACCACCGGTAACTGGTAATAATTTTGAACTTAAGCCACATTTTATAAATATGTTACCTAGGTTTACGGGGATAGAAGATGCATATTTATTTATTCAGGAATTTGAGAAAGTTTGTGCCTTAATGAAAATCCAACAATTGTCTGATGACTCAATTAGGCTAAGATTTATAACATTTGCTTTAAAAGATAATGCTTAAAAGTGGTTATATAGCTTACCAAATAATTCCATATCAACCTGGGAGGGATTTGTCGTTACATTTCTAAAAAAATATTTTCCAAATCATAAAACTGCTAAAATTAGGACTGCAATTCATCATTTTTGCCAACTTGAAAAAGAGTCCTTCTGGAAATATTTTGATAGATTTAAAAATTTGTTATCCCAGTGCCCACACCACGGAATTGAGAAATGGAGATTGTGTCAAATTGCCTATGAAGGTTTAGACTATCCTACTAAAACAATGTTAGAGTCAATGTGTCAAGGGGATTTTCTGAATAATGATGAGGAGAAGGCTTGGGAGTTTTTAGAAGACTTAGCAGAAAAAACCATGCAATGGGAAACCACCCGAGAGACAGATAAACCTAGTTCATCTAGGGGTGTTCATACAATTGACAATTCAATTGCTACAGAAGTTAAGTTGGCTGGTGTACTTAAAAGACTTGAAGATTTAGAAACTAGGGGATCACACGTGAACCAATCTCAACACCAACAGCTTTGTGTCTAAAGTGTAATTCACCAAGCCATGTGATTGAGGAATGTCCTAGAGTCGTGCCCCAATTTGAAGAATATGAACAAGTTAATGCAATGTTTCAACGACCTAGGAATGACCCATTTGCACCCACTTATAATCCTGGTTGGAGGAATCATCCTAATTTTGCATGGAACCAAGGACCCTACCCAAATAATTCTTCAAATCAGGTCAATCAGTCTGTAAATCAATCTTTTCAACCTTACCAAAAGTCAAATCCTGGTCCGTACCAAAATTCAAATCCAGCACCTCAATATCCACCAGGTTTTTCTAATGAAAGTGAGAGGAGACTTAGCACCTTAGAGAAGAGTATGGAAACTTTAATAAAATCCGTTTCTCGCTTAGAGATCCAAATGAGTCAATTGGCCACTGCAGTTAGTGAAAGAGAGAAGGGGAAGCTTCCTAGTCAACCCGAGACCAATCCAAAATTTTCAGTCCCTACTCAAAAACCTTGTCATGTTAATTCACTTGAAAACAACCAAGTCAATCATGTGAATTCTATAATTTCTTTAGGGTCTGAAAATTATTTTAATAATCATGCTGGCATTGATAATGAAGAAGAGAAAATTTTAAACGTTGAATCTAACAATCCATCTTCAAAGTCAGTCCAGCTAGAAAAGGCCACAAACTCTGAGTCAGTAGTTCCATCTACTAAGCTTGTGTCAAAAAATGATCAAACCAATTCTTCTGAATTAAATGAAAGTCTTTAAACCAAAAGCCCCATTCCCTCAAAGACTTATTTCAAACAAGCAGTCGACCCAGTTGGACAGAATTCTAGAAGTGTTCAAACAAGTAAAAATTAACATTCCTCTTCTAGATGTCATTCAACAAGTTCCCTCATATGCTAAATGTCTAAAAGATTTGTGCACACATAAAAGAACCCCTCATGTTCCTAAGAAAGCTTTTCTAACAGCCCATGTGAGTTCTATCTTGTCATGTCAAGTCCCAGTAAAGTATAAGGACCCCGGTTATCCTACTATTTCATGCATCATAGGTGACACATTAATTGAAAAGGCTTTGCTTGATTTAGGAGCTAGTATGAACCTGTTACCATTTTCTGTGTATGAAACTTTAGGCTTAGGAGAGTTGAAAAAGACAAGTGTCACACTCCAACTAGCTGACCGTTCCGTTAAAGTGACAAAAGGAATAGTTGAAGATGTACTTATTAAGGTTGGTGATTTTGTCTTCCCTGTTGACTTTGTTGTCCTTGAAACCCAGTCTGTTGTCAATCCCAAGGGTCAAATTCCGGTCATTTTAGGTAGACCATTTCTAGCAACCTCTAATGCGTTAATTAATTGTAGAAATGGGCTAATGAAATTGACATTTGGAAACATGACAATTGACTTAAATGTGTTTAATGTGGGAGAGCCACCTAGTTATTTTTTGGACCAACCCATTAAAGTAAACATGATACAAGAGTTGTCAATGATCCAAGAAATAAATGAAAATAGACTCTTGATTGAAAAAGATCCAATTGATTTTTTCTTAAATCACCTTGACCAAAATTGGAATGAATCTGAATATTTAGATAAAGTCAATGAGCTGTTGAGATCCACTACAAATAAGTCAACTAAATTAGAATATGTATTTGAACTAACTCTTCCATCATTTGAACATGTTAATGAAAGTTTTCTTGAGGTAACCTTGAAGCATAACTATGATGAAAATTCTGACTATTTTCAATTTCCTAGACCTCCTGAAAATAATGAAAAGTTCACACTCACTTATCCATTTGTAACATTCATTTTTAGTCACATAATTTTTAGGATTTATAAAATTTGTAGATATGTACATTTATTTTCTTTCTCACCACATCTTCTTGCAGAACAAATGCCCCGCATACAAGGTACAATTCTTTCATATCTTTGTTCTCTTTTCTTCATTTGCATACATTGAGGACAATGCATGATTTAGGTATGGGGGGAGTTTGTTTGTATTAGATTTTTTTTTTTACGAAAAAAAACAAAAAAATTAAAAAATTAAAAAATTTTGTTTGACTTTTTATGAATTGAATTAATTCTAATAAGTGTTTATGGAGCAAAGCGCATGAGTGAGATTGAAAGATTTAGAACTCTTGAATTGTTGATAAGATACAAAATCTTAGTTCAAAACACCATCTGGATTTAAAATTGATTTTACAAGCATTTTTGCACTTCACGTTTGCACTAATTCTTAGTTATGGGGTATAAACCATGATTCGGGTAATTTCAAAAAAAAAAAGAAGAAAAGAAAAGAAGAAAAAATGAAAAAAAAAAGTTGAGAAAAGTTGAAAATAAAATAAAAATAAATAAATAACTGCTTCAATGTCCATTAAACGAAATAACTGGGTATCCAAGCCTCGGGAAGCATCGATATTCACGCAGAAAAGTATGATGGATAAAAACAGCTTGACTAGTCTAATTTTGTGGCCTTTATTACTCGAGTTAGTAAATCCTTAGGGGTGTCTCTACATCTAGTGCCCTAAAGCCATCTGGTTTGGGAGTCATTGGTCCAACGCTCGCTCTACATGGGTAACTCTGAAAAGCCTAAGAAAATGAGACATTACACAAGTCAAGAATAAAAAAAATGGAGAAAAAGAAGGAAAAAAAAAGAGAAAGACAAAGAAAAAAAGAGTTGCTTGATTTTCATGATACAAATCCCTACTAAGAGTTACATCACATACACATACATTCATTACATGAAATTGATTTAATTAAGGATGGTGTCTAAAATGAAGATCGAGTATTTTTGATAAGGTGAAAGTGTGATTTTGAATTTAATCTTGCTTATGTATAATGCCCATAAATATTTAGAAGTTTTCTTTCAAATTCATAATTTGTTGAACCCAAAAATATTTTTAAATTTTGTGGGTATATTCACTGCAAACCCTCAAGAGACACAAGTCGTCCACTTGGGGTAACCTTGGGGTTTAAAGGCTTGTTGCACATGCTAAGTGCAATTGTAATTTTTTGTTTTATTTTTATTTTTTATTTTTTTTATTTATTTTACTCGAGGAAGAGCAAAAGCTAGGTATGAGGGTATTTGATAGAAACGTAATTCATATATTTTATTATCCCTAATTTTGTCCTTTTAATTATATTAGTTTATTAAATTAATTTGTTTTATTTTATTTTGTAGGATTTAATAGTTGTTGCAATAAAGTCAAAATCTTGGTGATCAAACAATATTTAATGCTCTTATTCATATAAGGAATGTCCAAGAATAATCCTACAAGGAGAAAGAAAGAGGTGGAACAATCTTAGTGCAATTCAAATCCAACAAGAGAAAGAAAAGTCTATCTAGAAGATGTTTTTGAGAAGTTGATTGCTACTAGGAAGTTGAATCCTACATGGAAAAGGAATCAAAGTGTCCAAGTTCAATGAATCTAAATTAGGGTTCAAAGTTATTTTCCCTATAAATAGGCCTCTTGTTTTAGAGAAAGATACTACTTGTTAATTTATTTTTCTTAGTTTTTCACTAGTGTAGGAGGGAGAAGATATTTAGAGTTTCTTTTTTTTTTTCAAATCACGTGTGGAACATACTGTCAGGGAGTATTTGTCACTTTCTTTTATTTACATAATAGAAATTCTCTTTTTAATTATTGTTCTTATTTCATGCGAATAGTAGTACTAATATTATTTATTTTTGTTTTTAATTCCATGGCTAGCTAAATTTCTAATACCTAGGATTATGATGAAACTAAGTATTTCATAACTATATTTTCTTTCCGTTCCTAAATTAATGCCTAATTATTTTCACCTTCATATTTTCCTCCACATAAATTGCATATGATTTTTATATTGATTGCGAGGTTTTGATAAGTTATAGTTAATCTGTGAATTTTTCATAACTTATGCTTGCCCATATTAATTATATGAATCATTATTTTTAAAGGGAAGGGAAAATAATTTGGGAATTGATTTAGGAAATAAGAAATTATTTATTATGTTAATATTTGGTGGATTCTAATTCCTAGGTATCTTTTCTCATTAATAGTTTTCGTTTTTAATTAATAGTTCGCATAATTTAGTTAATAAATCTTTTCCACCATTTTTATTTCTAATTTGCCTAAAATATTAATTAAGGATATATTAAAGAATTAATCTAGTCTCTGTGGGTTCGACATGTACTTGCCAGTTCTTCAATTCGACACTGTGCACTTGCAGTACATATTTTATCACATCACCCTCAAAATAGGAATACAACACCCATTTTGAATCGTCAAATATATAGTACAGAAACAACTACAACTTTATTAATACAACTGTCTTGCAAAATACGACAACACTTAAATTGTGAGTTTAAATACAAATATTGTCAACTTTCTTTGCTTTTCTTCCTGTAACTTATAGAAATGTGTGAAAGTAGTCAATGCTAGTATGAGAGGACTGGGTTGGGCCATGCAAAGTGTGACAACCTTAAAGAAAAAAAATTAAAAATAAATTTCTCACAACTTGTATAAATTCAAGTTTCAAGTTCAATTGCATTTTAAATTTAAAAAAATAGATATGTCCTATCTTCAATTTTAATTAAAATTTTAAATTGTAACTATATTGATACTTCTTTTTTATAATATTCAAATTTTCTTAAATTCTATGATATGTTTTTGTAAATTTCAATTTCCCTAAATTTTAGGTTTTTCTCTTCTTCTAATTTATCCAGTAAATTCTTTGAAATTAATTTTATTTACTAATTTACATATAAAATATGTTATGAATAATTGATTTGTCATTAAGTATATTTGACCTATATGTCAACTTATTAGAAACTGTTATTGTAACACCCCCTTCCCGAAGAGGAAAGGGAGGTCACGCACAAAGCACAACTAACTTCAAAATAGTAAATAGAGCACTAATAACTTCAACATATGTAATAATGATATCCACCAATAAAGTACTAATTATAATTCTCCAACTAGAGTCAAAATAACAAAAACTTAAAAATCGAAACAACCTAGATTGATGGTCAAAGACAACTCTCTCATTACACTAGCCCTGAATCACCCCTGCAAACCTGCCGAAAGAAAAACACAGCATGAGCCAATTGCCCAGTACGGATACAAATATACAAAAGATAAACAACTGATATACGAAAACAACTGAGACAAAATACTGAACAAAGCCTCAAGTGTAAATACGGAAGAAAACATAATCTCCAAAGATCTGAATGAAATATATCTGAATCAACAAAATTGACGAAACCAATAAACGAATAAAGAAATAACGAATTGAAGTAACTAACTCAATGAATTGAACTGAACAGAAACAAACAAAACTAATACAATAAAATAATAGGCTGAAACAAATGGCTGGGGTTATTTCATACCAAGTGAGCTCAAAAATATACCTTGTCATACAGGCAAGTTAAAATAATGCCACACAGGCAAGTCAAACTAATGTCACACAGGCAAATCAAAATAATGCCACACAGGCACATCGAAATAATGCCACACAGGCAATAACACATTGGACCGCGAATCCAAATGTATGCAAATCGGATAGGTGTGTTTGGCACAACATCACCAATCCGCAGAACAGAAAACTAGGGTTAACCCATACGCCTCCCACAACAAAACACCAAACGGCCCACTTCCTTCGGAGCCCAAAACGGAGACGTCGTGGACTAATCACACTGCCACGGAAAGTGTCATGCTTCTCGTGCCAAGACGACATGCCTGTGGTACCCCCACAGGTGGTTATAGCTCAGGTATACCCTACGATATATTCTAAAAAAAATATCATGTCACAACACATGCGACATAATACCAACAAAAGGGTTCTATATGTACATGTTGAACCAAATCAAATTATGGTCACAAGGTCTCAAAAGAAAGTAACAACATGTACCGCTCTACAATTATCAAAAATAAATACTAAACATGATATCCTAATTCAAAGAGTACAATTACGAGTCCAATGTGTCAACTCCAAAATGAAACAATTATATGAATTTCACAAGAAACAATTATGTGAAATAATAACAGAATTTGCACGAGAAACAAAACGAATAAATCAAATGTAACAAAAGTATCGCTGAAAGAGTACGGAATCCGTACCTGATACTTCCAAACTATTTATAGCAAACTCCCCAAAATCTTACCCTTAAATGCCAACGATATCAAATACGAAACGTTATTCATCACCTAAACATATTCACCTCAAATTAAAAATAATCCAAACTAATAATTCTAAAATAATTCATAATCTATTTAATATGTCTTTAATCATCGCTTTATATCAATTATTAATACTCCAAAATTTATATTCCAAGTATAACTGTTTAAATCCCCTTCGTTCAAACTAATTACACAAATTAACAAAAATTAATAAATATCTATAAGTTAAATTACTAATTACAAATTTACCGACTAACATCATAATACTGTTAAATTTATTATCAAATAAATTTTATAATTTTATCAACAAGATTAACGGGTTTAAATTAATATACATAACTTTTAATTTTATTCACTAATTCCGTTTATAAATTTTATGGCCAAATAATTATTGAAAATAAAATAAAATAAAAATAAAATAAAATAAATAAATAAAAATTCATGAAATCACCGCCTGCATATTACTTGCAAGCCTGAAATCAACTATATATCTTTTTATATTAACAAATCAATCATATAATTATATATATATATATATATATATATATATATATATATATATATAATATACTCCAATGTCCTCCATTCCAAAAATAATCTGACAAACTTATATTTATATATATATACACACAAGTCAAATCAGTCATGTATGCTTTTTTCCAATTCTAAATCATAAAATTAAAAGAAGTTTGAAACATAAAAATCCTTGATATGGAGAAACACACCAAAAAAACCAACCTGATGATCATTTTCTGATTATTTCGTACACAACTTCCCTCACAATATAATTAGAGGCGGCTTTCTCCTTTTCTCTTTCTAAGGTTGTATAAGGAAAAAAAATAAGATTAGGTTTAGTTATTTATTTATTAATAAATCTTATTAATTCTCCTAATTATAATTGGATTTATTACTACCCGCATTTAATTAAATTAAACTCAATTAATTTTAAAGGCCCAAATTGTACTAAATTAATTTACCCATCTCTTATTAATATTTATTAGCCCACACAAATTAAATAACTAGTTTGACCCAACATAAATGACAAAGTCCAATTAATATGTTTTAAAACAAAATAATTTTTATTATGCAATATTTATTTATTAATTTTTTACCGGGTATTACATCACCTACCCCTTAAAAAGGATTCCATCCCCGGAATCAAAAGAATGAAAAGTACCTAATTATAAAAAAGATGCGGATATTCCGCTCGAATAGACTCCTCCATCTCCCAAGTAGCTTCTCGTTCCGTAACAAAAGGAATTATCTTCCTCAATTTTAATTTTATCAGTTATTTAATTATCTACTAAAAGAATTTAATCTTCCAAACAAAACAAAGAAGAAAAGAGGAGAACAAAATTATTTAACTTTTTTTTAATTTAAACACAATTGTATAAGATAAAATCAATTAATATTTAATAATTAAAAAAATGAGTTATTACAGTTATAACATATGAAATAGACAAATAGACATATTCACATATAATAGAGAAATAGTCTCCCAGCCGGTACAGTTTGTACCGGTCGGATTATTTTTTAATTTTTTAATGTAACTTTAATGTGCTGAGTCATCCCATATAATAGAGAAATGCTTTAAAAAAATACTCATCCGGTACAAGTTGTGCCGGCTGGAGTATTTTAATATTTAAAAATTGTTATAAAATTATTAAAATGACTACAGTTGACCGTACAGTGCAATATATTAAAATAAAAGCCGGTAAAGCTTGTGCCGACTGGGCAATTATGGCATTCTATCTAAGCCTTCTAATAAGTTGATCAACGGTCCAAAAGTGGGTTGCTATAACAATGTCCATGACAACCGGTTGTCATGGATGGATTCCCATATATATATATATATATATATATATATATATATATATATGGAGTATATATCTTTAGGAGTAAGGTTCTTTTTTTTCTTCTAATTGTACTTTATTTTTTTAATAGGATGCAAAAAAATTTTTATAAAAATTTTATGAATCTTAGAACTAATAAACATCACTGATCCGATTCTACTCAAGAGTCTATAAATGAGGTATAAATGAGGTATCCGATTCTACTCAAGAGTCTATAAATGAGTCTATAAACATGTCAACAGATCAGTGAACTTCTATTTATGGAAGGTAGGCACACGAGTTTTTGGTTGCTTTCTATATATGGATGGAGCTGTTAACTGCCGTGGATCTTGAACAAAAAAATGCCTGAAGAAGACTGGCTAGCAGCTAGATAGTTAGAGAACGAATGTGTAAGACAATGTGTTTCAGAATTCAGTGTACTGACATTGCAATGCTTTCATCATCCATGGCCCATGCAAACCTGGCCATGCAAAGCCCCCACAATTTAATTTCCAATATATATATATATATATATATATATATATATATATATATATATATATATATATATATATATATATATATATATGGGTAACCATCCGTGGCACACGTTTGCTATTAGCACTGTTCAGCAAACAAGCTCACAACTGTTGATCCTTACAATGAAAGGCTGAGATTTGTTAATAAAAGGCCATGCCGCTACAGGTTGTAGCGGAAGTCAATCCAATACATATAACATGTGAAGTTACACTACTGCCCCTAACAAAATTTCAGACCCTGACGCTACAGCCTCTTGCGGCAGGCCATAAAGACAGAAGACTGTCAGCTGACTGACTGACTGACACGCTGACTGACTGCACGGAAGCCGAAACGGAAGCACAGAAAATTAGGCCTTACCGCTACAGCTTGTAGCGGCAGGCTCCCCTTCTTTTTAACCAATTGCCGCTCCTCTCCATCTCAGTAGCTTGCTTTCTACCCCTTCCGCTACAGTCATTCCCTCGCCTGCCCAAATCATATACCATTCAAGAATTAAGCAAAACCTTACAGAAATTTAACCATCATCTGAATTATCTACAAATTTTCAGGTTCTTATTTTATTTTGGTAAGATTTATTTTTCAACTGTTATAATTATTTTTTTTAAAATGTATGTATAAAAAAATAGCATGTGAATTTTTTAAAAGAAAATTATCAATTATTACTATGTCTACATTTATGCATGTGAATTTAAATTTTTTAGCATGTGATTTATGTGTTTGATATTTATATAATTATTTTTTGACGGATGATTATATTATTTGCTTAATATTTGCAATGGAGTATTGTTTCAATTTATTATGAATGTATATTTTGATAAATTATTGTGAGTTATTTTATTATGAATGTCTACTAATAATGATAAATTATTATGAATATGTGCAAAAAAAAGAAGTATTAAAATTAGTTTAAAATGAAGTCATTTTTTTATTATAGATATAATTGTGTTACATAGTTAGTAAACAATATGAAAAACTTTTTATGTTATTTTTTTAGGTACTAGATGGACAATTGGATTTATGGATCGATTGATCCAAGTGTCCTTAACGACTAACAAAATCATGTTTCAGATGATATATAGGACGGAAAAGACAGGGGAAGACTACTCTCATGTCAATTAACAGAAAAAAAATACGATCAATGGATATTAACAAAAGCTCAAAAAACTCTTCTAAAAAAATGTGTTTTGGGATTTTTAGTTATCCGGCAGTTGTTCCACAAACTGAAATTGGACTCGTGTCCGCCTTGGTGGAGAGATGGCGGCCGGAGACCAATAGTTTTCACTTAAATTGTGGGAAAATTACAATCACTTTAGAGGATGTACACTTCATTCTTGGGTTGTTGGTGGTTGGCAAACCCTTAACTTGTCCATTATTTGACACTCCATTGGCTCATTTTAAAGAATGTTTTGGTACTGAAGTAGTTGCTGAATATCAGGAATCAAAAAAACGCGGCTTATTTCATTACTATGGTTGCAACAACATTTTAATAATTGTCCCCCTAAAGGCAGTAAGGAAATTGTTAGTCGATGCACAAAGGCCTATATTATTTGGTTGTGTGGGGCAATATTGTTCCCCACTAGGAATAAAAACACTGTCCATCCCAAGTATATGTATTTTATTGCTAATGTTGAAAATTGTGTAACGTATTCTTGGGGTGCAACTGTGTTGGGCTATTTGTATAGGTCTTTATATACCGCCACTAGGAAAGGAGCGAAATATATTAATGGTTGTGTCACTCTTTTACAAATTTAGGCATACGAGCGTATAATAATTGGAAGACCTAACCCCTGGCCTCAATCACAGTTATGGTTACTTAGGGCCCTAGCGTGGGCATACTCAGAAAATCACAGCTACCCTGATAGACGATAAAATCCCCATCATCATTTAAAATATTACCGAGGGGAGTTAGATGTCCATCCTGAATGGCAGATAGTTTGGCGCCCTTACGTGAGGTGGGATGACAATATAAATGGATTTAATTTTGAAGGAAGATTGTTGGGTTCTGGTAGAATCCCCTTGATCCATTTTGATATTGTAGAATACCAGATGTCAGACAGAGTGATGAGACGGTATGGGTTCTTACAAGGTATACCATATCCGGCAGAAAATCACAAAGAACTTAGAAAGGAAAAAGAACATAGATTTGCTGTCGTTGATTGCATGGCCTTGAGGCGAGTGTACATCGCACATTGGGAGGCTTACATGGAGCATTTGAAGGGACAGCAGTATGAAATTTCCAACTACATGAAAATTGATTCATACATGGCTTGGTATAGGGAAATTACACATAAGAAACTACATCGACCTAGACGGGAAGGGGACCCAGACCCTACATATGAGCCTCAGACTGTTTACAGTCAGCAACATCATCTTATAAAAATGGTGCACTAAGATTTCCATATTTTAATAGAGTGTAGTATATTTATACATACTATATGGTTTATTAATAGTACTAATATTGTTTGTATTATCTTACATGACAGGTTGAGAGTGCAAAGTCCTTACTGGATAAGTGTTTTGCTTTCATTGAGATGCCTCCAGACTATGTAGTTGAGAAACAGGTATGGGACCACCATTACGGTGTATACGATTCTGAAGTCAGAGGAAATTATGGTGAAGAGCGGGATGAGCCAAGTAATGCTGCTGTACAAGAGAGTTACATCCCAACGACCTAAACTTATGTTCCTTCTTATTCATTCGAGTCTGACTTCACAGACAAGGCAAAAGTTTAGGTATGAATGTTAATATTAATTTTATTATTTAATAATAATAATAATACTAATAGTGAGTATTATGCTTAATATTATTCAGGCCGAAGATATAGCGGAAGGGTACATCCCCACCACCCAGTCTGGTTTCATAGAGCAGACAGACTTACATGTATTATTCCCTCTTAATTTTATGTTGTAAAAGGCAATTAATATGATTGTTTATTAATTGCTATTATTACTATTTTCAGGTACAAGACATAACTGGCTTATGTTCCAACCCAGGCAAAAGTTCAAGTCCCACCACTCAGGCTCTCGAGACCCAGTTCATAGAGCAAGCGAGTAAACAGGTATTATTGTTCTCATATTAATATTATGAAATCCCTCTTAATTTTCATTGCTTCATTTTCTCATGTTAATATATTTACACAGGTATTCGAGTCTGTGTTGGACATAAACATCTCTTATGGTGCGAACAAGTCTCCGACCAAAAAGCTGAGGGAATACAAGATAGAGTTTATAAATTTTAACTTGTTTGGGAACACACTCTCTAATCCACCAATATTTCCTGTCATACATCCGCAAAACTTGTATACGCTACATCACGAGGCATTCAAGGCCTTAAGCCCTGCAACTTGGATTTTTGAGCATTCGTTGGACGCATATATGCTATTATTGCGGCATAGAGAGGACCACTATAGGACGCAGGGAATCATTAGGTGGGCGAATTTTGGCTTCATGGAATCATTCTTCATGTATCTTGGCAAGAACGTTATGTCCTTAAGCCAGACGAATGGGGTCAAGAGTTTCTATCACTCATATGTCCACCCAGATGTTGGCCCGGCATTACATGAATGCACGTATATATTCATGCCAGTGTGTACTCAGGATACCAAACATTTATCTTGTTTGTATTCTCGGTCCCCGAATGGGCAGTCACCATCTTTGACCCTCTATACGATGATACCCCGTATATGACCATCCAACAAATGTATAGAGAATTTGTTAAAGTTGCGGTATGTATATTAATTGGTAGTGTTGTACTTATATATATTTATATTCGTTGTTAATATTACTTTGTGCACGCAGGTCAAATTGATACCAGTTTGTTTAAGAATTGGTGATCCACATCGTGAGTGGCCAACACAGGATCCCCGCGTGTTAATACCAAAGAACAGACCTGTGCAGCCAAACACATATGATTGTGGTATTTTCATTTGCAAATATGTTGATTACTTTGTCAAGAGAAGTATAAATATTCATAGTGAAAAATGGTCCGAAGAAGATTTGATGGTATTTCGATACCGAATTGCGTGGGAACTCTTTAGATGTCAAGCTAGACTTCTTCCTGTGGATGATATTTAGACTAATTATTGATGTACTAATTATGAAATCTATGAAATTCTTGTTTATGTTTACATAGGTTAAATACAAATGAGCATAAATATAAGACCCCGAAATTTATTAAACAAAAGTATTCAATTTTTCTTATAATTACTATTCAGTAAATGATTAAATTGATAAAAGTTAAAGTTAAGGGTGATATATGAATTTTTTTTCAAAATACACAAGTGGTTATAAAATATTCATTGTTGTTGGGGAATATTCGTTTGGTCGTGGAATATTCTTTCTGTCAGAGAATATTCGTACGACGGAGCAACTATTTGTGGGCCCCATAACAGAATAACTGTCGGATGAAGAAAACGACAAAATTAAGTTTTTATAAATAACGGCGTAATCGTTACCGTTAACACTGTTAGAATACCCGGTTGGTAAAATAAAGTAATACGCGTTGTTGCACAGTAGCAAACGGTATTACACAGTATTTTTGAATTATTGATTCTTACGTAAGAAGACACTACTCAATAATTGTTACAGTAATTACTGTTCAATATTTTATTTTATTGATTCAATAATTTCTTCGTTGATATTTTATATTATTGTTGTTTCAATAATTATCACTACACAATATTTCTCATTATCAGATCAATAATTCAAATTATTTGAATAATATTATTAGATAGCATTATTGGCAATGTCTAGAAAGTTCTGTCAAGAAGAGGTTTGGTCACCTAATTGCGCGCCAGTAAGGAGAAATTCTTATTGGAAAACCTCCTCTTTCCTGAGAACGGCCTGGTTGTCATAATTGTGATTCTGTAATATTATTTATGAATAATTAATTATTGATTTATATGATAAGGAAATATTTATTTGATGTGGATATAAATGATGGATTTATTTATGTGGTTATAAATGAAGGAATTAATGTTGAGATATTTTATCAGTATTTTTGTCAGAATGAAGATATTAAAAATTAAACCAGTGTTTTTGAGATATATTGCGTGAGTTATAATTTTTAATCCGACCGTTGGATCGTTGTAAGTTTTGGATATGTTATACATATATAAGTTGAGTATATGTCCACAAATTTTGAACCGTTAAAAATGAACGTATGATTTGTTATGAATTTTAAGAGGTGAATGGTTCAGAAATTGTTGAAGTATCCGAATTTAGCATTTTGGCGGAAAATTCTAGAATTGAGTGAGCCCCACTTTTGGTTGGTGAAGAAATGTGCTGAATTTTATTTCAAATGTGGTGGGTGGGAATAGTAGCAGATAAAGCCATCAGGTTGCAGGTCAAGTCTGCTAAAATTTTCCTATAAATAGAGGGCTAAGTTAGAATTGAAAATCACACCAGAAACAAGTTTTCTCTCATTCTCTCTCTAGATTATTGAGTTTATTTTATGAGTATTTAGATACTTAGTGAGTTGATATTCATCATTGCAAGTTTTTTTCAGCGTCATATCCGATATCCAGTCAGAAGTGCTGCACTTTTGAGGTAAGGGATTTTAAGGGTTATTATGTTTTTCAGTTCGTACTTCTTCTGACCTTCAAAAAATTTTGGAAAAATTTGAAATGATATTTTGATGAGTTTTATTGATTGTGTCCAAAAATGGTGATTTTTGGATGTATAGATTAAGAGTTATGAATTTTATGAGAAAAGACTATTTTAAAAGTAACCGCTTATAACTCGTTATGGTTAACTCCAAAATTGGTAAAATTTTTATTGGGAGTACATCTATATAATATCAGTGTACTCTGTGAGTTTCGGAATTTTTGGATAAAAGTACAATTTATGATAAATGTCTAAATATTCGGCGGTTTTGGGCAAATGAAAAATAGTAAATGAATTTTAAAAATTCTAAGAAAAATATATGTTCAATATGGGACTATATTATGCTAAATCCCAGAAAAAAATATTTTTGGAACTGATTTGGTATTTTTTATGAAAATAGACTAGTTATGAATAAATGAGTTAAATATGTTATATGAAGGAAGAAAATTGGAAAATATGATTTTATGGCTTGAGAATCATATATGTGGTATATGCAGATTTTTGATGAGAGTTTTGGTTATTGGTGATGAAATCTTATAAGTTTGGCATTTTATGATGATTAAATGCATTATTTAGTAAAGTGTAAACAATTAAAATAAATTGTTTATAAGTTTAAGAAATGTTATTCTTTCAATATCATTATACCGAAATATTAGGTATGGATTTTATTGTAAAATTTCTATCTTTTTGTGTCAGGGTTACTATTCATGAGTTATTATTTACGAGTTACTATTCATGAGTTACTATTCACGAGTTACTATTCACGAGTTACTATTCACGGGTACTATTCACTACAAAATTGGTTTTTTTTTCTAACCAAATTATTGTTGATTTATGAATATTACTCTGGAGATTAAAACTATATATTGATTATATTGATTTATTATTATATATAATATTTTTATAACCCTGATGTTGAAATTCTCTTTCACTGGAGTGTAAAGAAGAGTAGATTATTGGTATGATCATGACTAGGGTTCTCTTTGGCCAGTAGTGAAAAGTTGAATTGTGACTGGTATGATCATGACCATTGAATTTATAATTAAATATCTTTAGCTTAAGTGCAAAGGTGAATTGATCAACATGGTTATAATTATTGTTTATATAAATTATGAAATGATTATTTATTTCTTTGAGATATTAATATATTTGGCCTGTAGTGCAAATATGAACTATTGAGGAATATCTTTGGTCTGTAGTGCAAAGATGAACTGTTAATGAATATCTTTGGCTCGTAGTGCAAAGATGACCTGTTGTTGAATATCTTTGGCCAGTGGTGCGAAGATGAACTGTGGATGAATATCTTTGGCCGTAGTGCAAATATGAATTTATTAGTATGATTATGAACAGGAACTGTGATTTCGTATAACCATGATCTTTGATGTTTTAGGTAAAGACATGTGATGAAAATTATATTCAGTCCTGGGTACGAAGAGGAATTTAGAATTACAATTATGATTATGAGATATTCATATAATTATGGAAAGGAACTGTTGATTGATGTTACAGGGATAAAATATTGTTGGTGGACTTTTAACATGGAGAAGATAATAGATTATATTGTCTATTTGACTCTTCTAATGGATTGCTCGTTCCGCTGCAACTATGGTTAAAATTTTTATCATCTACCATATGTTCTAAATCTCTGATTTGTTATTGATGAAGGCTATTGATAATTTAATTATCTTTAGTCATGATATTCTTTACTGAGCTAGTTGTGCTCACCCTTTTGTTTCAAAATTCTTTCAATTAATAAAAGTGTAGCTGGGTCGAGCGGGGGCAACAAGGGAATAGAACGCTGGTCTTTAGCTGTGGAGTTCTCCCTAAACAGTATAGACAAGTGTGTTGTATACATCTTTTAGTAGTTATATTTGGTGAATCATATAGGGAGAGGCGAACCCAACGTTGGAAGGGTGTTTTGCCACTATCATACAAGATGTCTAATGACATACAACCTCGTGTCATCATAAGACATGGTTGTGCTCGTCCACTTACTGAGTATATTTATGAGCACTACCTATATAATCTTGGTGTTTGTTTGAAGTATAATTCTCAATTTGAGATAGTGGAGATAATGATAAATCAAGAGAAGACTTACCATTGGGAAGAATATGATAGTAATCTTCTCATTTTTCTTTGGGGTCTATTGGGTCAACCAAGGATAATTCTATGGCCATATGATATCTATCATAACCTAGAAGCATGGCCTCTCATGTACGAAGGTTTCCTTGAGCACTTCCCAAAGATTTTAGTTTTTAAAATAGTTTTTGACTATACCTTTATGTAAGGTGTCACTGTGAGGTGTTGTCCACAGTTGGGACATGTGTCACATTTGGTATATATTTGTATCCAAACTCACAGTATATGTGTTGTTGTATTTTACACGACAATTGTTGTAATAAAGTTGTAGTTGTTTTCTGTACCATGTATTTGGCGACTCAGAATGGGTTGGATGGAATGGACCTATTTTGGGGTTGTCACAATAAATACAACTGAGCATAAATACAAACATAGCTTTCATATTACAACTGACCATTAATAAAAACATAGCTTACATAATACAACTGAGCATTAAAAAAAACATGACTTACATAATACACTCTGATAGCTTACATAGGTTATATAATACAAATGATAGCTATATTTTAGGCTCAGGAATCCCTAGCACGCGATAGTGATTGCGCTTATCATGGTCGGTTTCAAAGCCATAAATTGCACATTTCCGATGAGGTTTAGACCCCACTATTTTCTCGAATGTACTCTTTAACCTTGATTGTTTTTTTTGGCCCTTTGTTTGAGAAATGACTGGTGTCAAAAACTCACGTTCTTCTGCTTCTTCCTCTGTATCTTCATCATCATTGTCATAGCCCATTGTTTGAGTAACACCCACAATGCAATCAATGTCATCGTCAGCCAACTCAATAACATTATCGTCCGGATCATACTGGTCAATTAATGCCTTTCCTCATGCATTCAACTTAAGGTGAGTTTTGTAACCTCGAACTGAGCAAGCAGCTTTACTGGCCAACTCCATGCAATCAGTCATCAAATGATTAAAATGCATTGCTTGATCTTATTCAAAGTCGGCAGTTATTGGGCTAAAGAGTAATTCTTCAACATCGGTTTTGTTCGCAGTTTCTTGTCCAACGAGAAAGAATCACGTCGTTCAGAATTTGGGAAATACTCTTAACCAAGAAATATCTCAAGATGTGCCTGCACAATTCACCAGAATGTGAAAATAATTGACAATTACATGTTACCGACCCCAGCAGACGATTGTTGACTATTTCTTTATATCTTCCACCATTTTCAGCTGCATCTGTCTTATACACTGCATAAACCTTTATTTTAGGGCCACACAACTCGCTGACTTTACTAACATTGTACTTCATTGAATCGACGAATTGACGCTGAAAACGTCTAAACATCTCTTTTGTGTACACCTGCGCAGCATGCACTTCCAAAGATGACTCGAGTACCATATTCCTTTTCCGATATTGTGCTATATAGTCGGCCTTCCTCTCTCTGATAAATTATTTTGCTATAGCCTTCTGACTCTGCACTACAAATTCTTGCATGCCGGTTGAAGCATTGACAAACTCATCAAAAAAATTATTCATGCTCTCGCTTCTTCCAGTGGTTGTCATTACCGCGGCAAAATGTCTCTTTGTATATGCTGGAATCCATTTCTCTCGTACATCATACAAACTTCTAATCCATTCATTGTTATACAATTCATAATTCCTCAACAGAAACTGTCAACACTCTTAAAACTCCCCAATAGATAATGAATTATACACACAATTGTTAAAATGCTCTTTGAAGGATGGGTGCTCAGAATAAACATGATGCAATTTCTCAGGAAATTTGTTGCTAATATGCTAAGAACACAATAAGTGATAAGTAGAAGGGAGTACCTTGGCAATAGCATTACTCATGGCTCTGTCTTGGTCAGTGATGATGGTTATTGGCATCTTGTAGTCCATGGCTTCGAGCCATGTCTCTATTAACCAAACGAAAGTGTCCTCTGTCTCATCCCTTAACAATGTAAATCTAAACAATATAGACTGAAAATGGTGGTTAACCCCAGTAAAAGGAACAAACGGCATGTCATACTTATTTGTCTTGTACGTACTGTCAAATGTCACAACATCTCCGAAATGTTGATACATAGACCTTGATCGGGCGTCAACCCACAAAGTGCATGCTATGCAATTTGTTGTATCTGGTTTGACACGATAAAAAAATTTACTCGAACTCTTGGATGCAAATTTTTGCAAATAATTTACAGCAGCTTGTGCATCATTTTCATCTGCAGAATCACGTCTTAAATCCCTCACCACATTCTGAACATTAACATTAGAAAAAGGAACATTTTGTAAACCGCCACCAATTGTGCTCAAAACGTTCATCATCCTAATAGGTCCAATTCCAGACTTATTTAAAGTGTCAATTAATTTTCTTGCAACCGGAATAATATTTCTATGTGTCTCAATCAAATCTACCTTGGTAGGGGTCACTAGGTGATGATTGTGCTCTAATTCAACAGTAGAAATACGCCAACTATCTTCTTTCTTATTATGAACAACAAATATTCTAGCTTTGCATAATGTGCATCCTATAGATTCTCGCTGCCTAGTTATTTTTTTACTACCATCTTAATTATCAGGCAAACTCTTTACCGAATTTGGTGTACCAGCTTTTTTACAAACATACGACCTAGACGACACATCGTTAGTACCAGCATGTTTATGACTAGTTGCAATTCTAATCTCAAAACCATTTTTTTTAGCATACGACCTGTAAAAAAATTCAACTTCTTCCAACTTAGAAAATAATTGACCAACGTATGGCACGAATTCAAATTTACTACTTTCAACTTCACTTACAAATTCAAATGTATTTTCATAATTTAAGCTAACAACAGAATCTGAAGAACTTGATACAAACCTTTTATGAGCAGGTATATTATGTGCCATTCTGAAATAAGAAGGAAGAAATGCCGGAGTGGAGTCTGCAAAAAAGGAAAGAAATATCTTTGAGAGGAAATGTTGGAGAGATAATTCAAGAACGGAAGCAGTGAGCATGGTATTTAAAAAAACACTCCCTGCCGCTACAAGCTGTAGCGGCACTCCTCAATTTCCGTGAAAGGTAACTTTCCTACAAATTATCATAAAAGTCGGTACTCTTTTTGTCATAAAGTGAAAAAGTAGTCAAAAAAGCCAGTAGTCTTTTTGTCATAAAGTGAAAAACTATTTAAAAAGTCGTGCAGCTTTGTCAGCCTACCGTAGGAGGCTGTAGCGGCAGTAGGGAATTAATTATTTTAGGGGCAATTATGTAATAAACCGTCACTATAAATGACAGGTGGACTGCCGCTACAGCTTGTAGCGGCAAGGGACATTTCCAACCAATCTGAGCCTTTCATTGCAAGGATCAACGGTTGTGAGCTTGTTTGCTGAACAGTGCTCATAGCACACGTTTGCCATGGATTAATTCCCTATATATATATATATTCCTTAGACAATTGAGTGACAAAATATATGTAATTGTATAAAAACGACCATGACTTGGGAAGGCAATAATTGTTAAAAAAAATTATTTGGAACGTATTATTATATAGAATAAAAATCAATTAATCAATTAGGTACTTACATGAATTGAGAGAAGTCATGTTGTATATATGTATCACGTTTCCGATGCGCTTAAGGGTAAAAGTCTTCAATTGCTTCTCTCAATCTTAGGATGGATGTATATGTGTGTATAAAATTCTTGAGACGATCGACAATTTGGACCAAAATCGTACCCTAACTGTTTTATTTATATAATAGCTAAGGTCAAAATCGTCCATCAAGATTATGAAACCCTAGGACCCATTATGCCAAATACTATTAGAAATATAATTTATAAATCACATAATTAATTACCAAACTCATAAATAAAGTGATTAAATTAATACAATTTATAAGCCCAATAATTACATAAATAATAGAGGCCACATAAAGAATAAAATATTCCAACAATAATAAGCTACTTCATTTATCAGCCTTTTATTTTAGTTTGGAAGTCAAAGGAAGCTGTGGAGAATCTAAGGAGCAGCCAATCAAAAGCTATGTTTACGATTTTAAATAATTCGTTGGAAATTTATTGGAAGGCAACAGAGAATGCTTTGAAAAATATCTTTAGGAAATAGGGTAACATCATTGATTGCAAAATGTACAACATGTGAAATGATCTTATAATTCAAATGTAGTAGAGTATCCAAAAATTCAAGGTGCCTTGAATGTGGATGTGAAGAATAGACTAGGAAAGAGTTGTATAAATGAAGACTCTCAATTTCATGGTTTTGATTTAAAATGTGTTGAAATTTAATATTATATTAACAAAAGACTGAGGGATGATTTTAAATCTGAATCATGAAATAGAAAGTCTCCATTTATTTGAAATAGAGAGAATCTTTGTCCAAAAAAAACCAAGAGCTTGAAGAACTTCAAAAGGGAGATGGATAATATTGAAGTCAATGTTAGTAGGATGATTAGATGGTGCTTACCAAGGGGTGACTATTATATGTGAATATGATGAAGAATCGCATTTAAATTAGATAACAGAAAAGGGAATATTTGAGAGGATTTTGTAATGGTAATTAACAAATATTGAAGAAGAAATGTACAAAAGATATACTTGGATTGCTTGTCGAAGAATTCTTATAAAAGCTTGGCCAGGGGTGTAAGACCCCGCATTTTTTTTAATAAAATGAAATTTCCTCTATTTATTATTTTGAAAAAGTAAGGGTTGATTTGATTAATGTGGTTAGTTATCAGTAAAATGCGCAAATATTTTAAATAAGCAAGTGGTTATAATATATTCATTGTTGTCGGGGATTATTCGTTTGGTCCTGGAATATTCTTACTGTCGGGCAATATTCATACGACGGCGCAGCCTTGTGTGGGCCCATAACGGAAAGCAATTGGATGAAGAAAAAGACAAGTATGAGTTGTTTATAAATAACAGCGTAGTTGTTACCGTTAATATTGTTGGAATACCCGGTGGTTAAAACACAGTAATACGCGTTGTTACACAGTAGCACACGGTATTGCACCAATTATTGATTCTTACGTAAGAAGACACTACTCAATAATTGTAACAGTAATTATTGTTCAGTATTTTATTTTATTGATTCAATAATTGCTGCGTTGATATTTTATATTACTGTTGTTTCAATAATTGTCACTACATAATATTTTCCATTATCGAAGCAATAATTCATATTATCTGAATAATATTATTAGAAAATATTATTGGCAATGTCTAGAAAGTTCTGTCTAAGGAGAGGTTTGGTCACCTAATTGCGCGCCAGTAAGGAGAAATTCTTATTGGAAAGCCCCCTCTTTCCTAGGAATGGCCTGGTTGTCAATACTATGATTCTGTAATATTATTTGTGAATAATTAATTATTGATTTATATGATGAGGGAAATATTAATTTTATGTGGATATAGATGGAGAAAATTTTTAAAGTGACAATTGTTAAAAATTGATATTTTATCTTTTCTGATAAAATAATATTTTATCATATTATTATAGTATAATAATGGTGATAATTTTACAATGAATGTGGGATATATGAGTATATGAGGAGGAAGAGTATTTTTATTGCAAAAGTTATTTAAAACATGTTAAACATGTTGGTGGACCCATTTCTTGACTGAAATTTGATTATAGCCTGTAAAATCGTCCGTTTATGGATTTCGGTCAATTTTTGTTTGGAATTTGGAAAAACTTTCTTCTGCAAAGTTGTAGAGAATTGAATTTCCTATAATAAGTAGCGAGATTTGAATTTTCTAATAAAAGGGCTATTTATTATGAATTATTGAACTTCCGAAATTCCGAAATAATTGATTTTTGGAAGTTTTAATTATTTTAATTAAGAAAAACGTTTTTTTGATTTAGTTGACTATTGGTGGCTGATATTTGGATCTGATTTGGTGTGCGTAGGATTTTAATATATATATATATATATATATATATATATATATATATATATTATTAAATTTTTTATTTTGGTGTTCTAAGCATTTTCCTATAAATAGGGTGCTTAGGTTAGAATTGAAAATCACACCAGAAACTACAGATTTCTCTCTCTTTCTCTCTCGATATATTGAGCGTATTCTTGTGAGTATTTTAGTACTTTGAGTATTGCTATACGGTGCAAGTTCTTTCAGCACTATATCCAGTATTCCAGTCAGAAGTACTATTCTTTCTGAGGTAAGGGATGTTATTTTATTTGAAAATGATATTATTTCTTCAATATCATTATGCCGAAATATTTGTTGGAAATTTTTACCAAATTTGGAACTTTTTCATGTCAGGGTTACTATTCATGAGTTACTATTCACGTATTACTATTCATGATTACTATTCACGAGTTACTATTCACGAGTACTATTCACGAAGCGTGATGATGTTTTTTTGTGAAATTTCTATCTTTTGAGGTCGGAATTACTATTCACGTATACGGCACTATTCACGTATACGTCACTATTCACGAATACGACACTATTCACAGAAAAATTAAATTTTCTTTTTTGTGTCCAAAATTTTCTGTTATGATTCCTATCTTTGATTGGATCTATGTTTTGATCTTCATTCTTGAATTTTACTCCAATCTGGTTATTTATGAAGTATTTTTGAACTGGGATTATTTAAAGTACGAATCCTTAATACATGTTCTTTTGTTTCACTGGATTTGTTTTCTTTAAAATATTTTTCATCATCCTCAGTCCTAAATGATGATATTACTGAATACATTTGGCCTGTAGTGCAAAGATGAATGATTTTTATGAATATCTTTGGCTCGTAGTGCAAAGATGAACAGGTGTTGAGATGAACATGACCGACTGATTAATATCTTTGGCTCGTAGTGCAAAGATGAACAGGTGTTTAGATGAACATGACCAACTGATGAATATCTTTAGCCTGTAGTGCAAAGATAAATATTTGATTCCAGATATATATTGATTGATGTTACAGGGATAAAATATCGACGATGAACTTTTAAATTCATATATAGAAGATAGTAGTTTGTATTCTCTACTTAACTCTTCTAATGAATTATTATTTCCGCTACGAAGATTGATTTAAAACTGGTTGTCTATTGTATTCTATTATATTTTTCCCTATATAGGACTAACGATAATTTGTTCTATATTATCTTAGTCATAACGTTTTTTACTGGGCTAGTTGTGCTCACCCTTTTCCTTGTTGTTCTATTTTTCTTCTCAGGAGGCGAGAATGTAGCGAGAACTAGTCGGGGTGTAGAATGATGGTTCTAGAAGTTGTTCTAGTAGTCCTCACTATTCTGTAAAATAGTGTATTAATAATTATAATGAGGACTTATTTGAGTGTGAATATTGTCTAGATGACAATATTTGTATTTAAACTCACAGTTTTTATGTTGTATTATTAAAGTTGTAGTTGTTTCTGTACCATGTATTTGGCAACTCAGAATGGGTGTTGTATACCTATTTTGGGGGCGTCACAAGGGGCGACTATGGAAAGTATTAATTTATGTGCATTTAGATTTTAATAATGACAATATACTTTGTATGGAGTTATTTTGAGTGAACAAGTTTGGTCTATATGGACTGATTTGATCATATATGGTGTTGCTAAAAGTGGAGTTATATATGATGAATTCATGAAGGCCCAACTTGGAAACAAAACTTCATAGAGTTGGATACTGGATCTAGGTCGTTAAGAAATCACTTAGGGTATAATGTAAGTTTTTCTTAGCCAAAAATTTTAATTACAAGGCATTATTTAATTGCTAGAAATATAATTTTAAATATATCTTAACATGGATTAAGGATCTGAAATTAGGGAATCTGAGTATGTCAACAACTATTTTTATTGGGTATCTATTGGCATAATCTTATTAAATCTGGTTGGGGATATCTTTTCTTTTAATTAAGATTTTTTCAAATTAATTTATTATGAAAATCAAGATATTTGAAAAACTATTTTGGAAAGAAATCTTATCAGAGTTTTATGCTAACAATATTATAGAGTCGTTGGACCTTATATTATATATAGGGAACTGATATTCCAGATGATTCTTCTCATATGAATAGTAAATGGATCCCACATTCATGTGAGAGAGATCATTTTTTATGTGGAAATATCAGTTTCCTTATATATATTCATCCTTCCTCGTCAAATTTACAGCAATCAATTGTGTTTTGTTCTTAATTGTGTTTTGATCTAGTAATGGATATGATTGTACAAATGATTCGAAGTTCTAAAGGTTGCAGAGATGCAAGGGCAGTCGTGTCCAACACATAACAGAGCTTCTTTGTACATGGAGTAATTTTGTAAATTGTCTGAATATCAATTTAATAAAAGGAGTCTTCAATACCAATTGGTATTGGGCGTGTATTAGACCACTATATTAGAGGATAAGGGTTTAACCTCGTAAAAAATCTTGCAGTGTTTATTAATTTGTCATTTCCACATTTGAACATCTCTTATATATATATATATATATATATATATATATATATATATATATATATATATATATATATTGTTTTACCATATTAATAATGCTAATTAATCCAGACACCAAAATTCACAAGTCTTACATGCCTAGATTATAACTAAAATACACCTTAGTATAAGGTATACACTACAATACATATGTCTTACCTGTCCAATTTAATCCTGTAGCAGAAAATTTAAAGTTATCATTGTTAATCACTTAGAACATATACACTTAGCTATTCACCCCGGTGTACATATATTCAGAGTTACATTTATCAAAGCTTGATTCTACTAATATTTTTCTTAGCAGACCTTAGGGCAAAATCTTATGACACACCTTAACTTTCAAGAAGGGCAGTCCACTAGCAAGCCCCCACTGCTGCTCGGGAGTAAGAATTTCAATTTCTGGAATATCAGAATGAAGATTTATCTCAATAGGGACATATGGGAATAGTGGGTACTTGAAAATGGACCAGTCATCTAAAGACATGATGATGGCAGACAACAGACCCTCATGGAAATGGATTTAAATGAATCATACATGGTATCCTACGAATTCAATGTTATGAACACGTTGCAAAGTGGTATGATACAATATGAAATCGACAAGGTATTAGCGTGCAACACAACAAAAGAAATTGGGATACTATCATCATGAGCCATGAAGGAACGTCCAAGGTGAAAGAAGTGAAACTTAGCATGTTGATGCAAGAGTACGAGTTTTTCAAATTAGAGAAAGATGAAACAATTAATGAAGCTAAATGGAGGTTTTTACACTAATAAATTCACTCAGTATGCTTGGGAGGAGAATTGTAAGGAAATTAATAAAAAGATATTAAGAGTCATACCCAAACAGTTCGTTCCAAAAGTCACCACCCTCCAACGGAACTTCCAACGGAATATATTCGTCCGAACTTCCAACGGAATAACCTTATTTCTGACGGAATATTCTGTCGGAATTAGCTGTTTTCCTTATAGTGTAATACCTTCAAGCCATGACCTTTTAAGTGAGCTTGTGGTGGGTTAAGATAACCCAAAAAGATATTATTGTGCTATTATTTGAACGGATTTCATTCGATTCGGACTTAGGATTTGATCTGAGATTTATTCCAAACTCGGGATTTGACGTGGATTGTTCAAATAACACAAACATGTATTTTTATATAAAGATAACATAGACATGACTACAAAGTAAATATTAATTAGCTGTGAGACCTCAGATCTTATGAATAAATATTTAATTTTCTCGAAATAATTTTTTAAAATATTATAGTGTGAATTTGATATAATGTTATAGTTGTGGATAATATTTACAAATTTTGCAAAGTAAGCAAGTGGTTATATAATATTCGATTGGTCGGGGAATATTCGTTTTAACAGGAAATATTGTGCGACGGCACAATCTTTGGTGGACCCCACAACGGAAGTATTGTCGTAGTTAAAAAATGACAAAATTATCTTTCTATAAAAATAACGGCGGAAGTTTTGCCGTTAAAACTGTTGAACTACCCGGTAGTAAAAGTACAGTAATACGCGTGGTTGCATAGTAGCACACGGTATTGATTATTGTAGCTTACGTGAGAAGTCACTCAGTTATACTCAATTATTGCTACAGTAATTGCTGCATCATATCTCTCATATTATTGATTCAATTATTGTTACAGTATCTTCTGCATAATATGTTATATTATTAGATCAATAATTGAGACGGCAAAGTTATTCATATTATTATTTGCAATATTGACAATGTCTAGAAGTTCTGTCAAGGAGAGGTTTGGTCACCTAATTGCGCGCCAATAAGGAGAAATTCTTATCGGAAAGTCCCATCTTTCCTGGAAACGACCTGGTTGTTAAATATTGTGAATTATAATATTAATGATGAATAAGTTCGTGTTGATTAAAGATGTATTTTATAGTTCCATTGTGTTGGAATTATTTGTGTTAATGGAAATTGACATTTATTTCGATAATAATTGATGTCTGGATGTTATATTGTTCAATCGGGTATTCGGGACACTTTTCGTGTCGGACAACTATTCACGAATTACTATTCACGAGTTACTATTCACGAGTAACTATTCACCCGTAGGATATATTTCTTTTTGGTCCAAATCATTTTTGGGTACAATATTATTCCATGAGGAGATGTGCTAATTTTTCAGATCGTTGGTTGAAGATATAATAGTAAATCAATATGGACCGCTGGTGGAAAATTATAATAGTAAATCAATATGGATCGCTGGTTTAAAGTTTTAATAGTAAATCAGTATGGACCGTTGCTTTAAGTTTTAATAGTAAGCCAATATGGACCGTCCGTTTAAAAGTAAATCAATCTGGACCGTTCATGAATTAGTTACTATTCAGTCTATTCTCCTATAAATAGAAGTTCATTCCTTCATTATTTCTTACGAATTCACTGAAACTCTAGAGAGAGAAACAATAGAGAGAAAGAAGAAAAGTATTCTGCTACTTCACTACTTCAGTATTCAGTTTTTCTAAGGTATGGAATATTATTTGTTGTTCTCGTAAGGTGTATTCTTTCTTTCTTATTCATGAAGAGAACTTTTGTTATTCCATTCTTTATTATTCTGTTGAAATAACCTGTATACGCTAGATACCCTATACTTGGTGAAATTCTTCTGTTATTCCATTCTTATTATTCTGTTGGAATAACCTGTTTAAGCGAAGTACCACATACATGGTGAAATTATTCTAATATTCTGTTCTTTATTATTCTGTCGGAATATCCTATCTGTGCGTTTACGCCGGACCTGGTTCCATTATTTACTATTATGTCGGAATATCCTGTCTGTGCGTTTACGCCGGACCTGGTTCCATTATTTATTATTCTGTTGGGAATAATCTGTCGGTGCAGTCTATTGCACGCATGGTGAATACTTCTGTTATTTCTTTCTTTATTATTCTGTTGGAATAACTTGTCTTGTGGATCACCACATGCATGGTAAATGATCATGTGTATTCATTCTTTATTAAATTGTGAAAATGATCTGTATACGTGGATTACCACATGGCGGGTGAAAATCCATTTGCAGTTTCGTATATTATATTATACTCAGTTGGTTAAAGCTTTGGCTTCTATACTCCATGAAATTAGTGGAATATCCTTGATATTTGCGCTTCATCCAGTATCTTTTCATGAAAATATTCTTCTGAGCATTCTTGAATTTTACTGCACAAAGCAGTATCATGTTGACAATTTGGACGTTATTGAGTTCAGGATAAATTAACTTATAAATCTTTAAAATTTATTCTTGAACCTGTTTTATTGAATTGTCATCAACCTCATGCTTATATTATGTTGAAAGTCATCTTTGGCTTACGTGTATAGATAGACTTGGTATGATTATGACCAGGGATTATTCGGTATAATCATGACCGTAATGTGACGAATGATGTAGTAAAAGTCCTCACTGACATGTAGTTCATTGGTGGACAGTTGTTGGTATGATTATGACCAGAGATTATTCGGTATAGTCATGACCATTGATGATTATATGAATATCTTTGGCTGTGGAGCAGGGATGATTCGATTTTATTTATTAAGCTGAGTCTCAACGATAAAGTTGATGAAATTTTTTTTAAAGCATAGAAGACAGTAGATTTTATATTTTACTTGACTCTTCTAATGGATTGCTTATTCTGCTGCAGTTTTTGATCTAAAATTTGTTGTCTATTATATTCTATCAGTTGTTATACTGTTGATGGCTATTGATAATTTATTTTGCATTATCTTAGTCATAATATTTCTTACTGGGCTAGTTGAGCTCACCCTTTCTTTCACTGTTTTCTTCAAGAAATTTGAACGTAGCTGGGACTAGTCGGGGAACAGAGTGATGGTCCTAGATGGTGCATTAATAGTCTTCACTATTCTGTGAAATAGTGTGATAATAAATGTAATGTGGACTCCATTGAGTGTGGATATTGTCTAGATGACAATATTTGTATTAAAATTCACAGCCTATGTTTTGTCGTATTTCACACGACTGTTGTATAATTAAGTTGTATTTGTATTCAGTACCTTGTATTAGGCGACTCAAGATGGGTGATGTATACCTGTTTTGGGGGCGTCACATTAGCCGTTTTTCTTAAGTTTTTTATTTAATCATAATAAATAAAGAAATTAAAAACCAACTGAACGGTGAGCTACTTGTACTATTTTCTTTTTCTTTTTAAAATTTAAAATAAATATAAACTAATTGAAGATAATGATTTATTATATTATTAAATAGATAAATAATAATTAAAATTTTGAGAAGATAATTATAATTATTAAATATTTATTTAAATATTAAAATATTGAATTATATGTTATAGGTTACTTCGATAACATTTGAATAGAGTGTATTTTTATTTAGTTATGCTTTTATGAAAAATAATTATTTTAATTTTATTTAAGTTTAATAAATTTATATTAATTTTTATATTAACAAAATTTACTTGAAATTTTAATCCGAATAGAAATATGAAACTTAAGCTCTAATAAGTTTTATTTTTGTTATGACAATTAGTTAGTAATGAATTTACTATAATTTTTCAACTAATTTTACGGTTGTTATGTTTTTAAAAAAATTACATATATTATTAATACAATTGATCATGTGATTTGATATAATTTCAAATTTTAATAAATTTATAAATTTGGATAATATATGTTTAATTATTATAAATTTGTATAGTAGTTATATTTTTTATGGGGAAATGAGCTCAAGGGATTGGGTGAAAGCAGCTGCAGACAAAAATTTTTGAGAGAAAATCTAAAATAAAAAATTTTAGAGAAAGAAGAATGCATAAAATATTAGAAATGGAAGGTGAAAGAATATAGGAATTAAATATCATAAATAATTTATTTAATTGGATCATAATAATGATAAGTTTGAAATTTAAAATATGAGTTAATCTAATTTGACTCATAACTATATGGTTTCAATCCACACAACCCATAATAAAAATAGATAATGTGATTTTAGTTTTTAAATAGAATCATAACCAAAATTTTAAACTAAAATCAATCCATAACCATATTTTGTCAGACCATTAGATATGACATTAATTTGTTTAGATGGAAAGTTAGGACCATGCAGTGGCGAAGCTATGTTAAAAATGTGTTTTTTGATCCCAGTTAAAAAAAATTTGATACAAAGCACAGTCGGGCATTTTTAACACATTTTTGACCTCACGTACATCGAAAAGAATGTATTTGATTGCATTGACAATAAAAGTATTCTGCAACGATTTCAACGAATGAAAACACGCAGAAGGCAATTGTAATTATTATATTCTAATTCTACTAGTTATTTTTTATGAATAAGTTTGATGACTACAACAATGACATATTATATTTTTGTGGTTAGATATTTGAGTCATTTTTTGTTACTAAAATTATCAATTTTAATTTATTGTCTGATATTCTAATTATTGACCCCACTGCGAACCAATCCTGTTTTTGCCACTGGGACCAGGGTAAAGATATGACGACACAATTAGAAGAAAACAAAATTGCATAATTTTTGTAGATATAAAGTTAGGATGAGGGTAAACAAAATTACACAATTAAATTTCATATAATATTTATATTATTAAAGTAATAAGTGTGATATAAGTGTCATTTATTATAACAATATAAATATTACTCTAGAATTATCAACAGTCTTAACAAAGCAGAGTTTGTGGCTGCTTTCTATATATGGACGGTGATGTCAACTGCCGCGCGTGGATGTTGAACAAAAATAATTTAGATTCAGAGCTCATCAATACCTGAAGATTGAATGCATGAATATGTTAAACAATGTGTTTCAGAATTCTGTGTGCTGCCATTGCAATGCTTTCGTCATGCATATATATATATATATATATATACCCCTTGACAATAGAGTGACAACTTGCAGTTGTAAAGAAAAGACCATGACTTTTTCGTGAAGGCAGTAATAATCTACTTCATTTATAAGTCCTTTTCTTATTATTGATAGTAAAAAATAGAAGATACTTTAGGTGCTGTTTGTTTACATCTGATTGTCTCTTAATGGACTGTTTCTTATTCGTTAAGAGGCATGATGTTGTTTGTTTTTTTTTGTTACCTCTTAATGCCTCTTAATCGATAAGACAGAAAATAAAATCTTAATAATTAAGAGGTACCTCTTAATGAATTTTTCCTTGCTAATTTTTTTTATATAAATATATTAAACAATATTATGCACTCATTTTTATTAAATTGAATATTTAAAATTATTAAATAAAATTTTATCCTTTAAAATGGTAAAATAGTGTCATTAAGAGACAACTTACTTTTTAGTTATCAAACAATTTTTTAGATTCAGACCTCATAACCATTCAGATGATCTAATTTATTAAGACATCATAATCATTCAGATCTTAATTCCCAAATTTATCAAACACAACCTTAGTGGCCGTATCTAACATATATACTTCGTAGGGTTAAAATTATTTGTTCTTAGATTTTTAAAATAAATTCAAGTGTACCGATTTGATGCAAAGAATATAAAAAGTATATGAATATATGTAAAAAAAAATTTGTTCTTTGATAGCATACAGCAAGACCGGATACGGCTGTTGGAAAAAGTACGCCAAAAATAATCTATATCCCAGGAATTACTTTTCCGTCTTTGTGCAATTAAATATGAAATCAACAAAACCAATTATGAGAGCAAAAATAACAAATAACCATCCACAAGCAACACACCAAATTTACGTGGAAAACCCTTTAAAATTAAGAGGTAAAAACCACGGGTCAAACTCCGAATCTCCACTATATCACTAATAATGGGCTTACAATAATCCTCTCAAGTTTTATGCCCTAAAACTTGAGGTTACACAATAAATTGAGATAATACAAATTTACCTTTAATTAAGTTGAGAAACCTAATTAACTTCACCACCAAAAACACCCCAAGCAATAAAGTCTTCAAGCTTTCAATTGAACGGAGATGATGGCGGATATCCACGAACAACAAACAGTAATTCTCTCAATTTATTCTTTTGGTATCTTCTTAACACCAAGCTTCTCTATCTCATGTCTCAAATAAGACTCCCTCATAGCCTTATTTATAGTACTCTTCTTAATCCATTCCTATTATGGATTAGAAACAATTTATTCTCCTAATCAAATTAGGGATCACATCTCCTTGTCTTGGTCACCAATCACTCTAACAAGTAAATCATTTTTCAACTTGGATTCCTTTCATAGAATCTCCAATTCCAATATTGTTTTCATTAACCCAATTTCTAATTGGATTAATATCAAGTAAACCCACTTACTTGCTCACAAATAAAATTAATTATTTTCTTTCTTGGATTCTATCTCATGGGTGAGGACCCACACCCAACAATCTCCCCCTCCGAACCCATGAGAGGAGGGATCACCAACCACAACTCCTTACTCGGAGTTAATTCCAACGAAGTCTTGGCTCAACTCATTTTTCTTGAAATTTTCAAATATCTTCATGTCCGGCTTTGTCTCATCGGCATGGTTCTTCTCAATGGGAGGATCTAACTCAAACTTGACAGATTTTTGCTTGCCAAATTCATTCACAACCGCTTTGCACCCTGGCTGCGAGCTATCACTTTCTTTCTTCACTTTTGGTACCCATTTAAAGCGAAGAGTTTTTCTCTCGTGGTTCTCATGCAAGGCTTTTCTTCCATCTCGCACGGCTTTATACCACACCTTTTTCTGCCTAACTCCCCCATCTTCAACACCTCTCACATGCGCCCACATTGTATAAAGAGTGTCTACCTTCTTACCTCTAGTCACCACTAGAGACCCTTTGATGAGCTTCCATTGACCTTCACCAAAGTAACTTTTATAACCATTCTCATCAAGCTTACCAGCAGAGATCAAATTAAAACAAATATCTGGAACATGTCTGACTTCTCTCAGCATCAACTTGCAACCACTGTTAGTTTCCAAACAAATATCTCCAATGCCTATAATCTTGGATGCACTTGCGTTTCCCATCCGCACATGGTCAAAATCACCACTACTGTAGGATGTGAAGATTTCACCACGCGAAGTAGCATGGAACGAAGCACCCGAATCAATAATCCAATCATTAACATGACACTTGGGTTTATCATCACAAACAATAGCTACATCAACGTCGGATAGATACACAATCGAATCTTTATCCTCATCTTTTTCCTTAGACTGCTCCTTCTTTAAAAATCTGCACTCTCGTCTTATGTGACCCGGCTTCTGGCAGTGAAAGCAAATTACTTCTTTTCTATCTCTTGACCTTCCCCTGAATTTGTCATCTTCAGGAGAGTTTCTCCCTTTGTTTTTGCCCCTACTCTGTGCGACAAAAACTTGTGACTCAGCGCTAATCACCATAGTATCTCTTCGCCTCTGTTCCTCGTTAAACAAACTATCCTTAACTGTATCCATAGTTAGTTTGCCATTAGGAGCGGAGTTACTCAACGATACAACTAGCGTCTCCCAGCTATCAGGCAAAGAGCTCAACAACAACAAAGCCTGCATCTCATTGTCAATTACCATATTCATCGTACTCAACTGATTTATCAAACTTTGAAAATCACTCAAGTGTTATGCAACGGAGTTTCCATCCTTGAATTTAGAATTCACAAGCTTCCTAATCAAAAAGGCTTTATTTTGCGCCGACTTCCTTTCATACATGGACTCCAATTTCTGCCAGAGAGCATAGACTTTAGTTTCTGTGGCAACATGATGAAACACACTTTGATCAATCCACGATCTGATCAGACCAATAGTCTTCCTGTTCATCTTGTTCCACTGCTCGTCACTCTTGTTTGTGGGCTTAACTCCATCGTTCTCAAGTGGCTCATATAAATCCTTGCAATAAAGCAAATCCTCCATTCTTGGCTTCCAAATTGCATAATTTGTAGCCTTGAGATTAATCATGCAACCTGCTGTCCAATCCTCCATTTAATTCGCACAAGAAAATCATAAAAAATAACCAAGCTCTTGATACCACTGTTGGGAAAAGTACGCCAAAAATAATCTATATCCCAGGAATTACTTTTCCGTCTTTGTGCAATTAAATATGAAATCAACAAAACCAATTATGAGAACAAAAATAACAAATAACCATCCACAAGCAAGACACCAAATTTACGTGGAAAACCCTCTAAAATTAAGAGGTAAAAACCACGGGTCAAACTCCGAATCTCCACTATATCACTAATAATGGGCTTACAATAATCCTCTCAAGTTTTATGCCCTAAAACTTGAGGTTACAAAATAAATTGAGATAATACAAATTTACCTTTAATTAAGTTGAGAAACCTAATTAACTTCACCACCAAAAACACCCCAAGCAATAAAGTCTTCAAGCTTTCAATTGAACGGAGATGATGGCGGATATCCACGAACAACAAACAGTAATTCTCTCAATTTATTCTTTTGGTATCTTCTTAACACCAAGCTTCTATATCTCATGTCTCAAATAAGACTCCCTCATAGCCTTATTTATAGTACTTTTCTTAATCCATTCCTATTATGGATTAGAAACAATTTATTCTCCTAATCAAATTAGGGATCACATCTCCTTGTCTTGGTCACCAACCACTCTAACAAGTAAATCCTTTTTCAACTTGGATTCCTTTCATAGAATCTCCAATTCCAATATTGTTTTCATTAACCCAATTTCTAATTGGATTAATATCAAGTAAACCCACTTACTTGCTCACAAATAAAATCAATTATTTTCTTTCTTGGATTCTATCTCATGGGTGAGGACCCACACCCAACAGTTAGCATGAAGTGAACTTCATGGTAAGTTCATTTCATGATCAATACAGTACTGACATGCAGGCGAAGTGATCACCCTCTCGCCTGTGTGTCAGCACTGCATTAAGCATGAAGTGAACTTATCATGAAGTTCACTTCATGCTAACCACTCCGAGCAAGACCTAAGGTGCATGTATGGATATCGTCCAGAAAAATATACTTATTTTATAGGATATAATAATGGTGTTTTAATTACAATCTATATATATCTAAATAAAAATTTGCATTCTCTAAGATTTTATTAAAAAAAATCTTGAGATTAACTAAGGTGCATGCATGGATATCTCCCGCACAGCCTATAGTAATTTAGTTACTAGTGCATTCTGGATTCTTTCCATTCATGCAGATTCTTTGAATTCTTGCCGACCAATGGCATATAATATATATCTAGCTTTCTTCAAAAAATTTATGTAGACATAAAAATTAGACATAAATATATTTAAACTTTAATTATTTGAATTTTGATATCTAACGGTGGGTCAAAATATATATAAATGAAGTTTAAATATACTCATATTAAATTTTCATGTTCATCTGAAAGAATTCAGGTTTCTTTGATTAGGTCAACTGGTCAAGGGGAAAAAGTATACAAAACACGTGCATGCTGGTCTACAACCAGACTACTCCTGACTTGGCATATGACTTTTATATTCACTATTCGAAACACGTGACAAAAATTGGATAGGAAGATCAAATATGGTCATGGCATATTGGCATGGACTGGTGAATGAAACTATTGTTAATTTCACCCTACGATTAAAATCGGCGTACGGAAAATTTATGGAGGTGAGTAATACTTGCAAATGTACAAAAGATTATAATTTAATATTCTTATTCACTCAAATAAAAGTCCGATTCGAATTTAATTTAAAATATAAATAATTTAAAAATGAATAAATTTTAAATTTTGATAAATAATTCGAAAATCTTCAAATTACAAGTTTTTATATATAGATACTTGAAACATATTCGTTCGAAAAATTTAAATTGTTCAGACACACGATTCAAAATCATGTTCAACTCGATAATTAATGAGTCTCATTCAAATCTTATTTCTCAACTCAGTTTATTTATACACCAAGTGTACATATTATTCCATTTAGTTGGTGAGTTTTTAATTTATATTTCTACCATAATATCAATAAATGTTGTTGAGATACGTGTCAAAGTCACTGAATGCATATTCGCACAACAGACATTAAAATATGTTTTTGCAAATATCAGCATGACAGCACCTTTAACAATATTGTAATGGCTTAATGACCAAGTACATTAATGTTTTAAAATGAGTATGATTTCATGATCATATTCATTATATTTGAACAAATTGTTATCTTGGGTGCTGATTAAAGTTACTTTTGTTTAAATATTTTTTTACTTTTAAAATGAGACGCTCAAATTTTTAAAGATGGATCTATAGAAAATGGAGACCATTGCTGTAAGCCCTCCTCCATGATCCAAACTTCTATGTATTACATAGACTGTAATTCATAAGAAGCCTTCCAATGAATTTTGATTAAGGTAATATGTTTTCAATAATATTCTAAGTCTGTCCATAATTATGAGAATAAAATGTAAATTCAATCAATCAAAAATCCCAAGAATCAAATCGCAGCGTACGTGGTGATTTTAATTTCTTTTTATATAGTATATATGCGTGCAAAGTCCAAAACTAAGTAAAAATACCAAAGCAACATTGGCCATTATTTCTCAGGTGTATCTTAGGAAGATTTCATGAATTTGATCACACATCAAGACTTCACTCCAAGAATATTTTTTGGGAATTGTTATTTTCATGAGAATTTTGATATTTGTACAAGGTGTAATTCAAGTTTCATTTATTATTCACATGAGAGAAGACTTGTAGAACTATAAGATTTTTTTGTAGAAATATCAATTTCCTATATTTTTTGTCATCGTACCTATTCTGACCTACATACAAATTATATAATCAGTTTTAGAAAAGAAAAAAAAATCTGATACTAATCTAATCCAAAATTAGTGGGGTCATTATATATCCTGATCTCTATGATATGGGTATCCGATGGATGCTCCACCACATAGAATCCAATACTTAAAAATAAGTAGTACAATCTAGATTTAACTAATTCTCATTTCCAAATTATAAGATTATGATTGACTTTTAAAAATCAATTTAAAATATTTTTAAATTTAAAATTGAGATGATTTATTAAACATTATAAAAAATAAATCTTACAAAGAATAGTATTTTTGAGATAATTTACCGTATTCGTGTATGGACTAAAAGTATATAAATTCATGTTAATTTTGTGTTTAAAAATATCTTTAAGTTGACTTTAAAATGTTAATAATAATCTTATAATTTGAAATCAGTAAGAGTAATACTTTGAGTTAAAGTTACAATCTTTACCCTCGAACAGTAAAAAGGGGTTCAAATTTCTAAAGTTCTTTTGAATATCACAAATTCAATCCAAATTTTATTTTGATACAACAATATAGAAACTTCGGGGAAATGACATGCTTGTTACAAGATACATAAAATTATTCATGTCTCTTAGCCACCTTTGCTTACTCCTATATATATGTGTGTGTAGTCAACAATTAAGAGTCTCATAAATTTATGGCACCAAATTTGAAATCAAAAGCAACGTTAAAACAAAGCATGGAAAATACTTCTAAAGGAAAAGACATGCAAGATAAGGAAGGGAAAGGAAAGGTAGAGGTTCGGCACCGAGGGCGTTCGACGGAGGCCGTGGGGGAAGTATGCGGCGGAGATACGGGATCCATCTCGGAACGGGCAGCGGCTGTGGCTCGGAACATTTGAAACGGCGGAGGAGGCCGCTAGGGCTTATGATAAAGCGGCATTTAGCTTAAGGGGTCATCTTGCTATTTTAAATTTCCCTAATGAGTATTATTCTCAATTGGCAGATTGTCCTTATCCACCATCATCATATTCATCATCTTCTTCTAATGTTGCTAAAGGTAGTTCATCAAATGAGAAAGAGAGACAAGTTATTGAGTTTGAATATTTGGATGATAGTGTTTTGGAGGAGCTTCTTGAATCCGAAGAAAAGAAGAAAGTAAACAAATATTGATATACAAACGGTAGCTTCATGCTTCAGTTCATTTGGATGATAGTGTTTCTTCTCCTTCTCTTTTTGGCCTTTTTCCTTTTTCCTTTTTCCTTTTGCACCCTAACTAATTATATCCTTTTGAGTTTCTGCTTATGAAAAATGAAGTGAATGATGGAAAACGATTTGGATTTCAGATAGTTCAAATTGGACAGTCCATTAGCACAGCGCTACAGAAATAAGTTGCATTTGAATATATAGTTGAGAGTTGCAATTAAATAATACTTGTATAACAAAGGTCATTCGAAATGCAACTCTTTGCTGTATCAATGCAACTCTTTTCTATAAACTGCATGCCCAGACTCCCCATTTCAAACTGCTTGGAATCAAAATCCGATCACAAATGTTTCTTTTCTTCCATGAAGCGAAACGGAACATTTATGTAAGAGACTCCATTTTTGTAATATTTTTGGGTGTTTTCAAAGCTGTATTATATTCCATTCAATTCTCAGGTTGAAATGGTCTAGTACTTGATTAGATATAGAAACAGTCATCATTATTTAATGTGTTTCATGGTGTGTGTTGTGTGAGTAGGAAACAATGTAAACATGTTAATGTATGGGGGTCAACTTTTATGTAATATTTGTGCATGTGTGTGTATGTATATATATATATATATATATATATATAAACTTTGAACCAATTTTCAAAAATACAAAGATGTGGAGATGAAATATTAATTAATACTTAATAATGTACACACAAATGAAAATTGAAAATATAAGCATGGAAGAAGATAAAGACCTAATCACCCAAATGGCTGAAGATTAGAATGGTGTGTTTATGGGTATCAAATACCTCAAGGAAATAAAATGAAGTCATTGTAATTACACATAAGTTAGTCTAAATACCAAAATAAATAAAAGCCGAAAAAATAGTAGAAAATTTAATCGTCACAAATTTTATTTTATACGAAGGAAAGATCAAGAATTTTAATACTTATAGCTTCAATTGCACTGCAGCTGCTTTTGTATGTGCATGGATGTAGAGGCTAAGTGTGTTATAAAGTTTTGGTGGGTACTTGTTGGTGAAGGTAGGCTGGTATCTATACAAAACTGACGAAATCACAGCAAGTAAAAGATGATCATCATTATCATCATCACTTTATAGAGGTTCTTGTTTCATCAAAGATAAATACAGATCAAGATTCTGAAGATAATTAAGAATAAAGGTTAATTGTCAAGGTCATGATCAATGGACCGACGCAATAGGAAATAGTAAGAAAAAGGGTTCAAGTTTGATTTAAAGTTGTTCAGAATTGTTCTTCATATCTTCAAATTGTATCGCCAAGTTGCACCGGATTAAGTAGCTAATCCTTAAGAATCTTCTGTCTGTAGTCCACATGCGTTATCTTGGGAAATTAGTGAAAATTTTAAAACAAATCACGATTTGTGATCAACTTGTCTTTAAAGTTGTTCCCACATATTCAGTAGTATGTTTTTTCTGCCAAATATAGTAGTTATTTGAATTCATAGCACATATTTGTTAGGGATCCATAGTACGTACTTGCTATGAATTCATCTCTACGTACCATCTATTTTAAACACCAACAGACAAGAATAAAAAAGTCAAATCACTCGTCCGCTACTAATAGTAGTGGATGGTTAAAAAACGCAATTTATCCGCTACTAATAATAGTAGACGCTAATCAACTTCCAAATGAAAAAGAGTTTAGTTTTATTAACTAGAGTTTAGGGTTTATATATAAACTAGAATTTAAAGTTTAAAAACTAGGGTTTGTTAACAAGGATTAAGGTTTTATTAACCAGGGTTTAGAGTTTACTCACTGGATTTTAGGGTTTATTAACTATAGTTTAGGATTTATTAATTAGGGTTTAAGATTTATTAATGAAGGGTTAATAAGGTTGATAAACCCTAAACCTTGGTTATTAAATCCTAAACCATGATTTATAAACTCCTAACTCGGGTTAATAAATTTTAAACTCTAGTTAATAAAGTTAAACCCTTACTCACGTGAAGAGGGATGAAGAATTCTGATCAGCGTCCGCTACTATTAGTAGCAAATAGATTGTGTTTTTTTAATCGTCTGTTACTATTAGTACGAACGAAAGTTTTGGCTTTTTTAATTTCATTTGTTGATATTTAAAATGGTCGATAGAGATTGGTGTATGCACATACCCTAATTCTTATTGGCCCTTAGATATTCAATTGTACGGTGAAAGATATTTCTATTTGCTGGAATAGTGTCCATAACAAAACATTTGTTATGGATCACTTTCTTATATATATATATATATAGGATACTCATTCGTAGTAACCGGGTGCTGAAATTAATATTCTAGCAACCACATCTATGGTCGTTTATCATGATATTCAGGGCTTAGATTGAATTGGATTTCAACCCTGTCGTTAGAAGGAGGAGCAACATACCTTTTTTTTTTGCGGCCGGAGAAATTACTACAATGCATTCCATTTAATTATTTACTGTCGTTAGAGCCTCTAACGACATGTTGGTTATATCAGATTTGATCGGGGTAGCAATCGGATGCTGGTAGACTTTGTGTTCTTTGGTTGTCGAGAAGAAGAGTGGAAAGAGAGCCATACTCTTGCCGCTACTTTAACAAAGTGCAAGGATTTTTTTAATATTAACTGTACAACCACGTAAAATTATTGTAAGATTATTTATATCGATTTATTTTTTAAAAATTAAATATTGTGATCATCAATTTTATTAATTCCCGATATTTATCTTTATTTGAGACTGTGCTCCTTAATTTATGTATTTTGACAATCGAATTGACTACTCAATTCAAGTTTTGTGTGACAGAAGTTATTGCCTTCACATAAATAGTAAATAAGTTTAAGAGCATAATTGTGAAAATACTAAGAAGATTACACATGGATTCTCAAAAATTTAAAGCCCTATAATCTGTCAAATCCAAGACCAAATATGTAAAACCAAGGATGGGCCAGAATGTGATATTCGTTTGCATTTTGTCAACAATTTAAGAGACATAACTCTAGCTAAAAAGAAAGTGTATGTTTAGGTATAACTCAAAATTAATATAAAATATTAAAAGTACCAACACTATGTTTTCGTCCTGTTTATAGGACGAGATTTGGTTTACACCCCCCGAGTTTCGTCTGATAAAAAGGAACGATATAATTCATATCCTCCTCTCGATATATATAACTCATATCCTCCTCTCGATGCTTCCTCTTCCTCATAATCTTCGTCGCCGATTCTAACAATTTTTACAAACTTTTCGGATTAGACAACATTGGCAATGAATTCAACGGCTTTGAACTTGATTTGTCCAACCTAGATTTTTCCTCAATGTAATATTTTTGTTATACTTCCAGATATCTAAAGCTTTAATTTTGTTTACTTTTACCTTTGGAATGTTAAAAATTAAATTAATAGTGTGGAAAATAATTGAATAGCAATGACCAACATACACGTCAAAATTTGACGGAATATTTCTTCAAAACTAGCCTTCTTCCGACAGAATACGATTAATTTTAACGGAATATTTCGTTGAATATACATCGGTCGGGATAAGTACCGTTGAAAATACATACATATAAATCGCAACGACCAACATACACGTCAAAATTATTAATTCTTCAAACAATTCTCAACAATAACACGTACATATAAATGCAACTATCTTTTTACACCTCAAAATGACTAATCCTCCAAACAACACATAAATACATATTTCAACAACAGTAGATAAGTTAAGAAAGAAAACAAATATATATAAACTAAATTATGATGTATAATAAATATAAGTTAAACTAAAACTACAAGACCCCGATTTTTAATAAATAAAGCTGAATTTTTTTATAAATATTATTCTAAACAGTAAGGTGTTAAGATGAATGTGCAAATTATAAAAAACAAAAAAGAATGTCAGGAATATATGATATAAGAAACAAAAATAATGTCGGAAACTATTCGATAAAGTACAACAGCGCCGAATGAACTCACAGCCATCGGCTGTGTGACGCCCCCAGAACAGGTATACATCACATATTCTGAGTCGTCAAATACATGGTACAGAATACAAATACAACTTAATTATACAACTGTCGTGCAAAGTACGACAAAACATAAACTGTGAGTTTTAATACAAATATTATCGTCTAGACAATATACAAACTCAAATTCAATATTATTGCATTTATTTTCTCACTATTTCACTGAATAGTGAGGACTACTAATGCTATCATCTGGTCCGTCACTCCGTCCCCCGACTAGTCCCTGCTACGTTCTCATTTCTTGAAGAGAATAATGAGAGTAAAAGTGTGAGCTCAACTAGCCCAATAGGAAATATTATGACTAAGATAATGCAGAATATATTATCGTTAGCCTTCAACAGTGCTAAACTGATACAATATAACAACCATCAAGTTTAACTGCAGCGGAATAAGCAATCCATTAAAAGAGTCAAGTAGAGAATAAAATCTACTATCTTTTATGATTTAGAAGGTTTTTCATCACTTTTATCGCTGTGACTCAGCTTAATAAATAATCAACATCATCGAATCACCCCTGCACTACGGTCAATGATATTCTTTAGTATCACAACCACAATTATCCATGCACTACGGGCCAAGAATATTTGTGTATTCAATAATGGTCATGATCATGCCAACAACTGTCAATCAATGCTCTACGGGCCAATGAAGACTTTTTTCACATCATTTGTAACATTACGGTCATGATTACATCGAATAATCCCTGGTCATAATCATACCAAGTTCATCTATGCACTATAGGCCACAGATGACTTTCAACAAAATATAAACATGAGGATGATGACAATGATATAAGAATTCAATAAAACAAGTTCAAGAATTAATTTATCCAGGAACTAATAACGTCCAAATTGTCAACATGATATTGCTTTGTAGAGTAAAATTTAAGAATGCTCAGAAGAATATTTCATGAAAAGATACTGGATGAAGCGCAAATATCAAGGATATCCCACTAATTTCATGAAATATAGAAGTCAAAACTTTAATCAACTGAGTATAATAAGGAATGGAATAACAAAAGAAATCACCAGGCATACAATAGACCGCACATGCATGTTATTCCAACAGAATAATAAATAACGGAATCAGGTCCAGCGTAAAACGCAAAGACAGGATATTCCAACAAAATAATAAAGACGGAATCATGTCCGGCGTAAAATGCACAGATAAGATATTCCAACAGAATGATAAAGAATGGAACAACAGAAGAATTTTACCAAGTATAGGGTAGCTCGCGTATACAGGTTATTCCAACAGAATAATAAAGAATGGAATAACAGAAGTTCTCTTCATGGATAAGAAAGAATTTTTCTTTATTTTTAATTTAGTCATGGAAGTATTATCAAACTTGTACCACCTCCCCTAATAGTAAATAATGTGATTCAATAGTAAATTATGTGAATCAATAGTTCTAGACATGTGAAAATACGAATTACAGTATAGTACCTCCATTTATACCTCCATTTTTAACTTAGTAATGCAAGTATTATCAATCTTGCACTAACTCCCCTAATAATAACAAGAATGTGAAACAATAATATACACATGTGAACAAATAGTTATAATCATGTGAAATAATAGCAATCAATTGCTCATTTATCCGGTTAAATACCCGATTGGTCAATATAACCTCCAGACATCAATTACTATCGAAATAATTGTCTATTTTCACTAACACAAATAATTCCAACACAATAAAACTATTTTTATCAAAAATATAAATTTTGAAATTTTAAAGTTTGACTTTTCCTAAAAAAGTCAACTATTGACTTTTTGACCAAATAGTGAATTCTGGGAAATTTTGTATTTATAGACTATTTTTACTAATTTCATCGTTCCAAACTCAAATATCACGTTTGCGTCTCCAAATTCAACTCTGAACACAACTTTAGTTTTAATAACATTCATCATTAATATTATAACTCACAATATTTATCAACCAGGTCATTCCCAGGAAAGAGGGGGCTTTCCAATAAGGATTTCTCCCTATTAACGCGCAATTAGGTGACCAAACCTCTCATTAACAGAACTTCTAGACATTGTAAATATTGCAATTTAATAATATGAATAACTTTGTCATCTTAATTATTGACTTAATAAAATAATATATTATGCAGATGATACTATGACAATAATCGAATCAAAAATATGAGAGATATGATGCAACAATTACTGTAGCAATAATTGAGCATAACTGAGTGACTTCTCACGTAAGCATCAATAATCAATACCGTGTGTTACTATGCAACCACGCGTATTACTGTATTTTTACTACCGGGTAGTTCAACAGTTAACGGTAAAACTTCCGCCATTATTTTCATAAAGAATTTTTGTCGTTTTCTCAATCCGACAATAATTCAGTTGTGGGGGGGGTCCACCAATGATTGTGTCGTTGTACGAATATTCCCTGTTAAAACGAATATTCCCCAACCAATCGAATATTATATAACAACTTGCGTACTTTGCAAAATTTGTAAATATTACCCACAGCTATAACATTATATCAAATCCACACCATAATATTTAAAAATATATTTCGAGAAAATTTAATCTTTATTCAAAAAGTTGGGGTCTTACAACCTCCTCTTCTTATGAAATTTCGTCCTCAAAATTAGGATGTGTACCTGGTATGTCGAAGAGGTAAGGATATCTTGATTTAATCTCAGATTCTAACTCTCAGGTCATTTCTTCCACATTGTGATTTCTCCATAAAACTTTGACTTGAGGTATAACATTGGAGCGTAGAATATGATCATTTTTATCCAAGATTTTAACAGGTAACTCTTCATACGTTAAATCTTCCTCTATCTCGTCTGGTTCTAACTCAATAATGTGGTTTGGGTCTTTCAAATATTTACGTAACATGGATATGTGAAAAACATTATGAACACGAAACATACTTGGCGGTAAGGCGAGTCTATAGGCCACAGTTACTACTCGATCGAGGATTAAAAATGGGCCAATGAATCGAGGATTGATCTTTCCTCTCTTTCCAAATCTCGTAACTCCTTTCCATGGAGCAACACGTAACAACACATGATCTCCAATATCGAATTCTACGTCCTTTCGATGAAGATCAGCATAACTCTTTTGTCGATCTTGTGAGGTTTTTATACGTTGTTGGATCATTTGAATCTTTTCCGTAGTCATACGTACCAACTCTGGTCCTAACAACTTTGCTTTCACCAATCTCATCCCAGCATACTGGAGAACGACACTTTCTTCCATACAACGCCTCAAATGAAGCCATGCCAATATTTGCTTGATAACTGTTGTTGTAGGAAAACTCCACCAATGATAAGAACTTGTCCCAACTTCCTTTGAAGTCAAGGACACAGAGTCTTAATAGATCTTCAAGAGTTTGAATCGTCCTCTCCGACTGCCCGTCTGTCTGATGATGATATGCCGTGCTAAATCGTAAATCCGTGCCCATAGCTTTTTGCAAACTAACCCAAAATCTTAAAGTGAATCTTGGGTCTCGATCAGAAACTATGGATACTGGCATACCATGCAATCTTACAACCTTGTTTATGTACATACAATCAAGACGTTCAAGTGTATAAGTTTCTCGTATCGGTAAGAAATGAGCAGTCTTGGTCAATCTATCAACAATGACCCAAATCGCATCTATGCCTTGAGAAACTTTGGGAAGACCGGTAACGAAATCCATGGTAATGTGCTCCCACTTCCATTCTGGAATTTCAAGTGGTTGCAATGGACCTTTTGGTACTTGATACTCCGCTTTAACTCGTTGACAAATTAGACACCTTAAGATAAATAGCGCTATCTCTCTCTTCATATTTTTCCACCAAAATGTATGACGAAGATCACGATATATTTTGGTACTCCCAAGATGAATTACAAACGGTGTGTTGTGCGCCTCCATCATGATTTTATACTTTAAATCAGGGTGGTTAGGAACACAAAGTCTGGAGTTGACTCGAAGTATTCCTTCTTCATCGATTTTTGCTTCCGGCATATCACCTTCTTACACTTTCTTCCTCATACGCATCAGCTCCGGATCTGTAACTTGAGCAACTTTAACTTTATCAATTAAAGTCGGTTCTACTCGTATATTCGCCATCATCACATGGGTCCCTAGAGTCACACAAAATGGGCTTTTGTGTTGTGAATATTGCACTCATACCCGCATATGATCTTTTACTCAATGCGTCAGCTACCACGTTCGCTTTTCCAAGATGGTATTAGATGGTATGAGCATAATCTTTCAACAGTTCCAGCCAACGTCATTGTCGTATGTTGAGTTCCTTTTGAGTGAAGAAATATTTGAGGCTTTTATGATCCGTAAAGATCTCCACTTTCTCTCCATACAAGTAATGCCTCCAAATTTTAAGTGCGAAGACAACAGCTGCCAACTCTAGATCACGAGTAGGATAATTCCTCTCATATTCTTTGAGTTGTCTTGAGGCATAGGCTATGACTTTCCCATGTTTCATGAGAACACATCCTAACCCTTTGCCCGAAACATCACTGTAGATGACAAATCCCTCCGAACCAGATGGTATTGTCAGAACAGGTGCTGAAATGAGTCTCCTCTTGAGTTCTTGAAAACTTTTCTCACATTTCACGCTCCAATCCAATTTTGTATCTTTTCGAGTTAGCTGAGTTAATGGAGTAGCGATTCGAGAAAACCCTTCTACGAATCTCCGATAATAACCAGCTAAGCTGAGAAAAGTTACGTACTTCGATCACTGATTTAGGTTGCTCCCAGCTTTGAATAGCTTCAATCTTTGCTGGGTCAACATATATTCCATGACTTGATATCACGTGCCCAAGGAATGCAACTTCCTCAAGCCAGAACTCGCATTTCTTCAACTTGGCATATAGCTTGTTTTCACGAAGCTTTTGGAGTATCAGCCTCAAGTGTTGCTCATGATCTTCACGGCTTTTGGAATATATGAGGATGTCATCAATAAAGACGACCAAAAAATTATCCAAATATTCCTTGAATACTCGATTCATCATATCCATGAAGGCAGCAGGAGCATTAGTCAATCCAAAAGACATGACTAAGAATTCATAATGCCCGTACCGAGTTCAGAAGGCAGTCTTTGGAATATCCTCAGTTTTAACCTTTAGCTGATGATATCAAGAACGAAGATCGATCTTTGAAAAAAAGTGTGCTCCTTGTAACTGATCAAACAGGTCATCAATACGTGGCAATGGGTACCTATTTTTGATGGTGACATGATTCAACTCCCGATAATCAATACAAAGTCGCATACTCCCATCTTTCTTCTTCACGAATAGAACATGAGCACCCCAAGGAGACGTACTAGGACGAATGAAATCAATGTCTAACAATTCCTGTAATTGGGTCTTTAATTCCTGAAGTTCAATAGGAGCCATTCGATATGGGGCTTTGGAAATGGGTTTTGTACCGGGTTCAAGGTTGATACAAAATTCAACTTCACGCTCTAGGGGTAGGCCAGGAAGTTCTTCTGGGAATACGTCAGGAAATTTATTAACAATAGAAATATCTTTCAAATCTAACGTATTTTTGTTTAAATCCGTGACATAAGCTAAGAAAGCTTGACATCCGTTTTTCAATAAACGAATAGCTTTATGGCTTGAGATGATCGTGATTGATTTTAATGGTTTGGTCGCTTGAATTCGTATAATAGGTTTATTAGGAATACGAAAGCTAACAACCTTACGAAAATAATCAATTTTAGCATGATGAGTAGTTAACCAATCAATCCCTAGAATCACGTCAAATACAAGTATTTTTAAGGAGATAAGATCGACAGGTAACGTGCGGTTACCGATTTGAATTAAACAAGACTTATAAACAGTGGATGTAATGAAGGTTTCTCCTAATGGAGTTTCAACAGATAAGTCAAAGTCTAATTTTTCTGGAGTCAAATTTAAACATTCAGCGCAAGTAGGAGAAATAAATGAATGGGTAGAACCGGTATCAAATAAGGTATAAACTTCACTAGAGTTTATGATAAGCTTACCCGTGATAACCTCGTTCGGGTTCCTTGTTTTCTGGGAGGTCACAAAAAATGTTCTCCCTTGCACTACCGACTTTGACTTTTCTGGGACGGCCTTTGGTGCCTCCATTTTAGCTGAATTTGTCTTCGGCGAACGACAAAATCGAGCTAAGTGACCTTCCCTTCCACAATTATAACATGCTTTGGACGGCATCGCGCAGTTTGGACTGATGTGTCCCTCCCCTCCGCATTTGAAGCATATGATAGGTGGTCGTTCTCCTTCCTTAACAACGGGTGCTGGTGCTGACGTCTTTCCATCATTGTTGAATCTCATTTTCTTGAAATGTCCATTTTTACTGGCATGGCCATGATTACCACCGAAGTGGTTACCATTTCTGGCATGTTGATTCCCTCCACGTTTGTTGTCACCGCTTCGATGACTGATACCACAGGTATTTTCATGCTGCCGACTGCTTTCTCTTGGGTGCGTTGACTCGTTAGCGTGCTCCAATAACTGAGCCCTATTTACAACATCTGAATACAAACACAGTTTATGAGAAATAAGATATTGTCGTATCTCCGGTTTCAAATCTCTTAAAAACATTCGTGTCATTCGCTCCTCATTATCAACCAAATGAGATTCAAACCGAGATAACTCCAACTTGATAAACTTCACCTCCTTCATGTGACGAATACTTTCGGGAAAGTACTTGTCGTTGAACAGATCTTGGAACTTCTCCCAAGACATCTTGAGTGCGTCAGGCTGGGTACGTTTTACAGATTCCCACCAGTAATCTGCCTCTTCACGCAACATAAAGGTGGCGAAGGGAACCTTTTGTTCCTCAGAGCATCCTAAGACATCAAATATCTTGGTTATCTGTTTTATCCATGCTTCCGCCTTAAGTGGTTTTAGCTCTCCAATAAACTCTGGTGGTCCCAGCTCCTTAAACTGTTTGGCGGTGACCGTTCGAGAGTTGCCAGTGTTTACACCTGCATTTTGGACAGGAGCCGCTCTCGCCTAATGTTGCATGAATTGCATGAAGCCTCGGAACATTCTATCGTTCATCATTTGCTCAGTGTTGTTGTTTGCATGAGGATTGTCGCCTTCCTGATGCACATTATCCTGGTTAATGATCTGTGGAGACTCAACGGTCTCCTGTGCTCCATTGATGTTCTCAACATTCTCGGATGCCATTTTCAAATACTGCCACAAAATAAGGGTTAATTGACATGAAACATATTATCCCTACACTCTGACTGACCAATTAAATACCAAATAAACTTATGTAGGTCATAGTAGCAAAGGAATTTCCCGTCACTCCCCTCCTAGTTCTAGTCTCACATCTTAGCTAGGGATCATATCCCTAAGCTTTGATACCAACTGTGACGCCCCTAAAACAGGTATACATCACCTATTCTGAGTCGCCAAATACATGGTACAAAATACAAATACAACTTAATTATACAACTGTCGTGCAAAGTACGACAAAATATAAGCTGAGTGGTTTATTACAAATATTGTCGTATATACAATATACAAACTCAAATTCAATATTATTACATTTATTTTCCCACTATTTCACTGAATTGTGAGAACTACTAATGCTATCATCCGGTCCGTCACTCTGTTCCCCGACTAGTCCCTGCTACGTTCTCATTTCCTGAAGAGAACAATGAAAGTAAAAGGGTGAGCTCAACTGGCCCAGTAGGAAATATTATGACTACGATAATTCAGAATATATTATCGTTAGCCTTCAATAGTGTTAAACTGATACAATATAACAACCATCAAGTTTAACTGTAGCGGAACAAGCAATCCATTAAAAGAGACAAGTAGAGAATAAAATCAACTATCTTTTATGATTTAGAAGGTTTTTCATCACTTTTATCGCTGGGACTCAGCTTAATAAATAATCCACATCATCGAATCACCCCTGCACTACGGCCAAGGATATTCTTTAGTATCACAACCACAATTATCCATGCACTACGGGCCAAGAATATTTGTGTATTCAATAATGGCCATGATCATGCCAACAACTATCCATCAATACTCTACGGGCCAATGATGACTTTTTCCACATCATTTGTAACATTACGGTCATGATTACACCGAATAATCTCTGGTCATAATCATACCAAGTCCATCTATGCACTATAGGCCACAGATGACTTTCAACAAAATATAAACATGAGGATGATGACAATGATATAAGAATTTAATAAAACAAGTTCAAGAATTAATTTATCCAGGAACTAATAACGTCCAAATTGTCAACATGATATTGTTTTGTAGAGTAAAATTTAAGAATGCTCAGAAGAATATTTCCATGAAAAGATACTGGATAAAGCGCAAATATCAAGGATATTCCACTAATTTCATGGAGTATAGAAGTCAAAACTTTAACCAACTGAGTATAATAAGGAATGGAATAACAAAAGAAATCACCAGGCATGCGATAGACCGCACATGCAGGTTATTCGAACAGAATAATAAATAACAGAATCAGGTCCGGCGAAAAATACACAGACAGGATATTTCAATAAAATAATAAAGACGGAATTAGGTCCAGCGTAAAACGCACAGACAAGATATTCCAACAGAATGATAAAGAATAGAACAATAGAAAAATTTCACCAAGTATAGGGTAGCCCGCGTATACATGTTATTCCAACAGAATAATAAAGAATAGAATAACAGAAGTTCTCTTCATGGATAAGAAAGAAATAATACTCCCTACCTTAGAAAAACTGGATACTGGAATAGTGAGGTAGCAGACTTCTCTTCTTCTTTCTATAATTTCTCTCTATAATAATCTCTCTAAAGCTTTTGTGAATTGGTGAGAAATGAAGGAAGAATGAGCTTCTATTTATAGAAAAATATAGTTTCGATAATTGCACGTTTTGGGGCTCAAAAAATTACAGTACAATACCTCCAACTTTTCCTTTATTTTTAATTTAGCAATGGAAGTATTATCAAACTTGCACTGTAAGACCCCAACTTATTATAAATAAAATTGAAATTCCTCTAATTATATTTGTGAATAATAAGGTATTAATTTGATATAATTCTCTAGTTATGGGTGAAATATGCAAATTTTATAAAATATGCAAGTGGTTATAAAATAATCATTGTTGTCGGGAAATATTCGTTTGGTCGTGGAATATTCTTGTTGTCGGGGAATATTCGAACGACGGCGCAGTCATTTGTGGGCCCCATAATAGAATAACTGTCGGATGAAGAAAACGACAAGTTTGAGTTTTTATAAATAACGACGTAGTTGTTACCGTTAACACTGTTGGAATACCCGGTGGTTAAAATACAGTAATACACATGGATGCACAGTATTGATGAATTATTGATCCTTACGTAAGAAAGCACTACTCAATAATTGTTATAGTAGTTACTGTTCAATATTTTATTTTATTGATTCAATAATTGCTGCGTTAATATTTTATATTATTGTTGTTTCAATAATTCTCACTGCACAGTATTTCTCATTATCAGATCAATAATTAATATTATTTGAATAATATTATTAGATAGCATTATTGGCAATTTCTAGAAAGTTCTGTCAATGAGAGGTTTGGTCACCTAATTGCGCGCCAATAAGGAGAAATTCTTATTGGAAAGCCAACGGCTTGGTTGTCATAAATGTGATTCTGTAATATTATTTGTGAATAATTAATTATTGATTCATATGATAAGGAAATATTTATTTTATGTGGATATAAATTTTGGATATATTTATTGTGGTTAAAAATGAATGAGTTAATGTTGAGGTGTTTTATCAGTATTTTTGTCGGAATGAAAGTATTAAAAATTAAACCAGTGTTTTTGAGATATATTGTTTGAGTTATAATTTTTAATCCGACCGTTGGATCGTTGTAATTTTTGGATATGTTATACATATATAAGTTGAGTATATGTCCACAAATTTTGAACCGTTAAAATTGAACGTATGATTTGTTATGAATTTTAAGAGGTGACTGATTCAGAAATTAGGTTTATAAATGATTTTGGTGGAAAATTCTAGAATTGAGTGGGCCCCACTTATGGTTGGTGAAGAAATGTATTGAATTTATTTCAAATGTGGTGGGTTAGAATAGTAGCAGGTAAAGCCATCAGGTTGCAGGCCAAGTCTGCTAACATTTTCCTATAAATAGAAGGTTAAGTTAGAATTGAAAATCACACCATAAACAAGTTTTCTCTCTTTCTCTCTCTAGATTATTGAGTGTATTTTGGTGAATATTTAGATACTTTGTGAGTTTCTATTCATCAGTGCAAGTTTTCTTCAACCTTATACCGATATTCCGATCAGACGTACTGATATTTTGAGGTAAGGGATGTTATTTTCTTCATATATGATATTATTTTTTCAATATCATTTTGCCGAAGTATTGATCTGAATTTTTATCAAATTTGGAACTTTTTGTGTCGGGGTTACTATTCACGTATACGGCACTATTCACGAATACGACACTATTCACCAAAAAATGAAATTTTCTTCTTTTTGTCCAAGATGTCTATTATGGTTACTATCTTTGATTGTATCCATGTTTTAATCTTTATTTTGAATTCTGCTTCAAAATTGGTATTTATGAAGTATTATTGATCTTGGATAAACTGTAATACGAATCCCTACTATTTGTCCTTCCGTTTTACTGGATTCGTTTTCTTTAAAATATTTTTCATCATCCTCAGTCCTAAATGATGATATTACTAAATATCTTCGGCCTGTAGTGCAAAGATAAATGATTAACTGATGAATATCTTTGGCCCGTAGTACAAAAATGAACAGGTGTTGAGATGAACATGACCAACTGGTGATACAAATGAATATCTTTGGCCTGTAGTGCAAAGATGAATATTTGATTAAAGATGTATATTGATTGTTGTTACAAGAATAAAATATTGATGATGGACTTTTAAATCTTAGAAGATAGTAGAACTCATTCTCTACTTGACTCTTCTAATGGATTGCTGTTTTCGCTGCAGTTGTTGATCTAAAACTTGTTGGCTATTATATTTTATCAGATTTTTCCTGTGGAAGACTAACGATAATTTGTTGTATATTATCTTAGTCATAATATTCTTTACTGGGCTAGTTGAGCTCACCATTTTCCTTTTTGTTCCATTTTTCTCAGGAGGTGAGAACATAGCAAGAACTAGTCGGGGTACGGAGTGATGGTTCTAGAAAGATGTTTTAGCAGTCCTCACTATATCTGTAAAATAGTGTTTGAATAATTGTAACGAGTACTTATTTGAGTGTGAATATTGTCTAGAAGATAATATTTGTATTTAAACTCACAGTATGTGTTGTCGTATTTTGCACGACAATTGTATTATTGAAGTTGTAGTTTGCTTTCTGTACCATGTATTTGGCGACTCGGAATGGGTGTTGTATACCTATTTTGGGGGCGTCACATGCACCACCTCCCCTAATAGTAAATAATGTGATTCAATAGTAAATTATATGAATCAATAGTTCTAGACATGTGAAAATACGAATTACAGTATAGTACCTCCATCTATACCTCCATTTTTAACTTAGTCATGTAAGTATTATCAATCTTGCACCAACTCCCCTAATAGTAACAAGAATTTGAAACAATAGTATACACATGTGAACAAATAGTTATAATCAAATGAAATAATAGCAATCAATTGCTCATTTATCCGGTTAAATACTCGATTGGTCAATTATTATCGAAATAATTATCGATTTTTACTAACACAAATAATTCCAACACAATAAAACCATTTTTATAAAAAATATAAATTTTGAAATTTTGAAGTTTGAATTTTCTCGAAAAAGTCAATTATTGACTTTTTGACCAAATAGTGAATTCCGAAAAATTTTGTGTTTATAGACTATTTTTATTAATTTCATCGTTCCGGACTAAAATATCACGTCCACATCTCCAAATTCAACTCTGAACACAACTTTAATTTTAATAACATCCATCATTAATATTATAACTCACAATAATTATCAACTAGGTCGTTCCCAGGAAAGAGGGGCTTTCCAATAAGGATTTCTCCCTATTGACGCGTAATTAGGTGACCAAACCTCTCATTGACAGAACTTCTAGACATTGTAAATATTGAAATTTAATAATATGAATAACTTTGTCGTCTCAATTATTGATTTAATAAAATAACATATTATGCAGATGATACTATGACAATAATCGAATCAATAATATGAGAGATTGATGCAACAATTACTGTAGTAATAATTGAGTATAACTGAGTGACTTCTCACGTAAGCATCAATAATCGATACCGTGTGCTACTATGCAACCACGCGATTACTGTATTTTTACTACCGGGTAGTTCAACAGTTAACGGTAAAACTTTCGCCGTTATTTTCATAAAGTATTTTTGTCGTTTTCTCAATCCGATAATAATTCCGTTGCGGGGGGTCCACTAATGATTGTGCCGTTGTACGAATATTTCCGGTTAAAATGAATATTCCCCGACCAATCGAATATTATATAACAACTTACGTACTTTGCAAAATTTGTAAATATTACTCACAACTATAACATTATATCAAATTCACACCATAATATTAAAAAATATATTTTGAGAAAATTTAATCTTTATTCAACAAGTTGGGGTCTTACAGGCTGTCTATCAGGGGTAACTATCTTACTCCTCACCATAACTTCCGACGTAAAACAGTTGATGTTTATGATTGAAATCCAAAAACACTAGACAGCCCCTAGCACCAATGTTAACGCCAAGATCTTTCCACGCACCCCAATCACGTAAAAGCGTGTCCAATCCTACACCGTAAATAAGTCAATACCGGAAACTTGACGGCTTGGACCGTCAGAGGATAACTCCGACGTGAGAGTCAGTATAGGCAGATATAAGGATAACAATGGAAGTGCTTAGCTCTAGTGTTTTGATCAGAGAAATATTAGTTACCTCTCTTGTGTTGTATTCTGACCTCATATACTCCCCGATTTGTCTTACACGCCGCCGACCTGCCATGACATCAGCCGACTGCTTGCAGCCCACCTGCTACTCCCATCACTGTTTTTCACCCAGCCGGAATGTGTCTAATCCCCATTAATTAAATACAGAGATAACAATCAATGTTTATCTCTCTCATGATCACCAGTCAAAGCCCAAGTAAACCAGATTCAACCAATGGTCTGGCCCAATAGTCCAGCCCAAATAAAAGGTACCCCAATATAGCTAAAATATTAGGATGAATTATATATTATATTACATTTTTAAAAATAATTATAACAATAGTGTACTCATAAAATATTTACACAATTAATACAATTTCATATTTATTTACAATATTAGTGCAATTAGGATTCTTTAATTTAGGGAATTAGTATGCAATTAGGATTCCTTAATTTAGGGATTAGGTATCCTCATGACTTCTTCTCTTTCTCCTCATCTAGAATAACTGCATTAGTTAGTCATCACACTTCTTCTTCATCCAACGTATTTTTCTATATATATATATATATATATATATATATATATATATATATATATATATATATATATATATATCCCTAACAAGTTTCTGCCATGGGGCCAAAAAATCAGGGTGATACGTAGTACATCCACAAAGCCGAATTTATCTGGGTCATCTGGTTCTCAAATTTTTTTCTTTTGGTCACTTCAAAAGTTATTCCATGTCCTCACTTCTGCCAAATATTGCACCACCTCCACCTATTACAACCCCAACCAGCGCTAAACCAAAATTTGATATAGAAGATTGGGATCGATCCAGCTATAAGAAGTTTGGGAAAACAGATAAAAATGGGAGTGAATGGCTTTTATCTTTTCGAGGTGTATCACTGGAAACAAAAAGGTTTTCTGTTCGTTGTGGATTGGAAGGCATTTATATACCAGGAAAAAGGTGGAGGAAAATTGAAATAATACAACCTGTAGAGATCCATTCTTTTGCTGCAGAATGCAATACA